>JAMQGT020004343.1:0-31754 GCA_024447675.2 Pterophyllum scalare | reverse complement strand
AGTTGTTGGTTTTTTGCTTCAGTCCAAGTCTCATCTGTGTGTTTAGTCCTCCGTGCCTCTTGTGTTAAATCAGTCTCTTCTCGATATTTATCTTCTGTCTGTGTCAAGTTTGTAAGTCTTAGTCCTGGTCTCAGTGTTAGGTACTTCCTGCCTTCATTTTGATAGTCTCTTGTGTTTTATATTTAGTTTTACTTCTCTTGTCTTGTCCTTGGTGGTTAGTTTCAGCTGTGCTCCCTGGTGTGTCTTATCTCCCTGATTGCCTCATGTGTACATATTGTCTGAGTCTTCCTTTGTTTTTTGTCCTTGTCTTTTGCTCCTCAGCTCTGTGGTTTCCAGGTTAGTGTATGTCTGGCTCCTGTCCAGTTCTGAATATATTTAGCAAATTTATCCTGTGTGATCCAGCAATAACGCTGCATTTAAGTTTAGTCCTGTCTTCCAAGTCCTTCATTGGGGTCCTATTCCTGCCTGCCACACAGCTGTTCCATGGTACATTTCATAGTTTTGTGATCTCTGTTTTCAGTTATTGTTGTGGTTTTTGACCCTGAATTTGTGTTTTGTGACTGAGGTTTTGGTTAGTTAAGTAAAAAATGTATTTGTATAGGACATTTCAAGATCAACATTGCAGTACTTCACAATAAAATGCTAAAACATAAAAAAAAGGGTTAAAGTGAGGTTTGTTTTTTTTTTGTTGTTGTAATTGTTAAGCACTCTTTGACTGGTTATGGTCCATGGTGTTTGTTGGATTATTTTGAGTTTTCTGGTTATTCTTGAGACTCTTTCATTGCTGTTCCTGAGCCTTAGCTTTGATTCCTTGTGTAGACTGACTTATTTGTTTCAGTGATTATTCTAGCATTCAGAGTTTGATTAGTTTATTCTGTTTGGGGTTCATTCTTGTTTTGGTGCAGTGTCCCTGTTGTGTCTCATTGTATGTGGTTGTAAAGTCTTTGTCTCTGTGTTAGATGTTTCTCTGTTAGGTTATGTTTAATTTTGATAGTAATTTGTCTCTTGTGTCTTCTAAATGATTTAGATTTACTTCCTGTGTCCTATCCTTGATTAGCATCAGCTGCTTTCAGTTACCCAGGTGCTTCCACTCCTCCCTGACTGCCCTCTGTGGGTCTCTAAAACCACAGTTTGCTTTTTACCGTTTCTCTGCCTGATTCCATGTTTGTTTCCCTGTGCTTGTTGGCGTCTGTTTCTTTGCTGTTGTGGACTTTTTGCTTCCATTCTGGATTTAAGATATTATGGGTTTTGTAACAGCCTAAAATAAATGACTTGTTTTGTTCCTGCACTCATGCGTCTCAGCGTCTTGTGTTTGGGCTCATACCTCTGTTGCACTACAAAACATGAGTTATGTTCTGTTCTGTTTTGGTTTTTGCTGCTTCGTGTGGTTTTCAGTGTTTGAGACTGAGAACAAGCAACGGGCCACCATCACAGAGACTCTGGCAATTTTACAGTGAATAAGCAAATAATTTGTTCCCACCTACTGAATTATCTGCCAAAAAATGACTCCTGATGTTTTCATTTTTTTTTTGTTGTTGTCCAATACCCTTGTTTATTTAGGTAAATAGTCTGTAATCCTTATGAGTCTGCATTATTGTACCTACACTGTATTCTACATTACAATCAATCCAGTCCTTTTTGCCACTTAAAATATCTCTTTTTAAACTGTTAAATTTGTTGTAATTTCTGCTGCCAGATTTTGCTTAATCTCAGCGAGGCTTTGTAAAGGATATCTATAAGTCAGTGATTACAGCTTACATCTGAGATGAAAATGTTCTGGCTGGCTCAAAATGACTTGATGAGCCTCTCCTGGCCACATGAGATACTTGACAAATTATAGGTCAACAAGGCATTTAAAACAGTTTAAATACCAGCAGACGATCACTTTTGGATACAACACCCCTACTGGGCAAAGATAATATTCACTTCTTCTATTTGGGTCAGGGTAAATACAGCGGGGTTTGGGTTGGCACAAAGGAACTTCATGCCGTTATGGTTAAAAGTGAATCTGACCTTCTGGCTTTAGAGTGTATTTAAGTTCAAAACAAGCCTATAAATGCAGAATTTACAAATGACTCTGAGTCTCTCTTTGTTTTTCGCTCAACTCGCAGAAAAGGGATTTGGTTTCTCTCTCCCTCTCAGTGCCACTCTGAAAGTGGTGAGCGCTTTTTAACACACACACACAAAAGGAAGAAACCCGCGTGTTAAAGCTCGTCTCGGCAGCGAGAGAGCGTGCGCGCCTCATCCAGCCTGTCCCATCGCATCCCCTCCCACCCCCGCGCTGCCGGTGCGCGCGCCTCCCATCCTTCTCCCTTCTTACGGGATGGCTCTCATTAAATGCGGAAGTTTACACCCAGTTAAGCTGCTGCCGCCACAGCTAAGATGAGCAATTGACAGCTGAGCTGTAGCGAGGTTGGAGGAGCGGTGCGTTGGGGAGAGAGCGACGGTGCCAAACAGCGAGAAAACACCGACGCCGCCGCCGTCGTTGGACTGGACTTCAGACTCGCGTATGGCTTCTTTGGGCAGCGCGGAGCGGCGGGCTTTCGCTCTGAAAATCAACAGGTAAATAAAAATAATAAAAATCTAGGATTGGAAGCGCTGGTTTGTTTTGTTTTGGTGTAGTTTAGGAGTGAATGTGAACTCTTGCTACCTTCCCAGAGGAAACGCTGTCTTGGGGAATCTAGAGTGGAGCAGGCAGCCACATGTTGTGAATGTCAATGCTGCAGGTTGATTCGCTCTGTCCCGGAAAAAGGGCAGCCGGGAGGATTGTAAACAGCCAACTTTACTGCAACTTTAAGTACGCTGAAATTTATTGCAGGATATGATTTACTTCTGTTAGGCTTAGAGTTGCAGCCATGTGGTCAGACAGTCATACTTTAGTTTATTGCTCTTTACTTGCGTATATTTCAGATTTGAGCAGCATGTTGAGCTTTTTTCACTAAACTGACAGATCTGTACAATATTTGTCATTTCCTCCTCATGAGGACGCTGAATCTATATCTAGTGTTACTAATATGATCATTTCCCGTATGTGGGGGAGGGCTGACTAGCCCATGTATAAATGATGAGGGATGTGGTCATAGTTCCTGCTGTGACACTTGACCAGGTGTGGAGGAAGTATGTACATGGAAGTCTATTGTGTACTTTGCCTCCTGTGCAGTAGGGTCATTAAACAAAAATACACTATTACCTACTGTGACAGAATATAAAGCTTCTGTATGTCTTCCTTTGAAATGGCAGAGGAGGTCTGTTTGTGTGGAAGTTTAACAGTCTGCTGGGGTTCATTCACACTGGAAAAAGTGGACAGGGGCAGAGTGGGTGGGATGATTATTTTTGGTCATATACAGTTATATGTGTGATGTCTAAGCAGCCATATTGGGTGATGTATTTGTGAAACGTGCAAACTGGCTACATCAAATATTTGATACTGTCAACTGACTAATCATTTAGTCAGGAAAATCCATGCCTTTGTTTTTAATAGCCAGGAGGAATCATGACATCTTGCTGTGCTGTGCTGAGCAGAGCTGAGCTCAGCTGCTAAGGGATGTGAGGGATCTTGGGTCACAGCCTGAAGCTACTGATGAGCCAGCAGAGAGGCACTGAATAGACGCTGCTGTACTGCTGCTGTAACAGAAATGATGGAATAGATTAACACTCACCGGCAATTAGATCTGAAAACTTGTTGATAGTCAATGTGACGTGATATCCGTCATCATTTAGATTGAGTTGGAATTGTCTGTCAATATGAAGACTAAACAGGCGCTCAATGCAAGTGAAAAAGAGAAACAATGAAGCCGATCATGGATATCGACAGTAGGGGGAAAATCGTTAACATAGTGAGGGTGAAAATGCTTTTGAGTGGACAGCAAGCAAAGGGTGGGAACACTGATGAAGATTTAACACAAATACACGAGGAGCTCAGAGTATACCTGCTGCCAACTGAGGTAGTTTTGATACCTGATAAGGATCTACCTCTTAAGAGGAGTAGAAGAAATTGGCCATGATGGCTGGGAGGTCTGGGCAACTCTGCTTCCATGACACTTAAATGCACTATGCAACTGAATTAATATTCAAATGCTCAGCAAACTGGACCACATGTGTTTTTGAATAGGCAACTTAAATTTTGAGTGCACTTGTTTGAAAAGTGCAAGGTAAGCTCAGATGTCGAAGGGAAAACCTAGAAAGCTATGCACGGCAGTGAAGACCAGAAACAAGCAGCTCACATGGACAAAGAGGAACAGTTGTCACAAGATGAACCTGAGCCATGCTGTCTGTGCACTATTAAGCAGAAAGACCTGTTATTTTTCCACGCCAACTATTGTAATCCACATTTATTGAGTTGGGGTGTTTGCAGTGTGTGTTGCACCATATATTATCCACACATAAATATTCAATATTCATTATGAGTGCTTCCTCCCTTGGCATCGCTTATCAGGATGGAGGGCGAAGGAAATCCTACAAATAGAGGATGCTATGTCACTGACCGGTTTCACTTCGCTTTTCGCTAATGGCAGTTTAAAACAAGGAAATGTGTGTTTCTTCATAAGCAACTGGAATAAAAGAGGAATGGAAAACTCTGTTGAAAATATGTCAGTCAAAAATATAACACAAGCAGAGGGTCCAGTTTTCAATTCAATTTTATTTATATAGTGCCAAATCACAACAGTCGTCGCAAGGCGCTTGATAAAGTTTTGATGAGCAGACTCGGACATTTAATATTCCATGTTTGAATGTGATTTTAGTTGAAGAGCATATGGTGACAGGTGTGAGGACAGCTGTAGATGTGGGGCCTCTGTCGTTCAATACTCTTGAGTGGGGAGGGGGATCTGGGTAGAGTTTCATCTAATTTCCTCTGGGTTTTGAGCTAATGACATCTGTTAACCTGCATATCTGTTGGTGGGCCACTGAGTTATGAGGTAGGTGGGGCATTAAAAAAAGCACACTTTCCTTGAAACTTTAGCTAACGGAGTATAAATAAAGCACTCAGTCTAAGCTGAAAATTGTAGTTAGTTAGAGTGAGTTTTTCTTGCTTTGAGCCTGCCTGTGACCCGAGTCTTACCAAATGACTGCTGTGTTTGTGCATGCCTCCCTTTGACAGGAAGCTGAGTCGTGATGGTGCTGATAGCAGTAAGGCCCATTAAGTCTGGAGACATATGATAGTATGAGACACACACTGGGGGCATCCCTTTGGTCTGCTTTCCTGCTCTTGTCATGTATACCACACCGCTGCCTGTTTTCCTGTGTATCCTCCTCTGCTCAGATTAACGAAAAAGACATAAGATAGGAGGGAGATGTTGAAGGATCCACCTATGTCTGGCTATTATAGATAATTGTAGACTAGCTGAGCAGTATGTTTGATGGGAGTAAATGCAAATAATCATGATTAGACCTGTATATTTGCTATCGGGGGGGGGTATTTATCAGAGATGTTGGGAGGGGGGAGACAGACACAGTTTGAGGGACACTTGGGTATTGATTCCTGAAATGCTATAAGGAACACACCATATGCACACATAGCAAGTGCAGACTTGCTGTGTAAGACATGACAAAAAAAGGGGCCTGTGGGAGATAATAAAGGGTTCTTTCTTCAGAACTAGGCAGTGCAGTGCAGTGATTACCACTGTTCCCTCAGAGCAAGAAGGTCTCTGGTTTGAATCCACTGGCTGGCTGGGGTCTTTCTGTGTGACTTTTGGCTGTTCTTACTGTAGGTTCTCCCAGGTACTCTGGCTTCCTTCCACAGTCCAAAGACATGCAGAGTAGGTTAACTGGTGATTCTAAACTGGTCATAGGTGTGAATGTGAGCATACATACTTGTCTGTCTCTCTGTGTTAGCCCTGTAATACATTGATAACCTGTCCAGAGAGTACCCTGCCTATGACAGCTGGGATATGCTCCAGCCCAACCACAACCCTGAATTGCATAAGTAAATAAAATGTCTATATGGACTCAAGAACTACACAAGAATTACACAACTTTTGTGCACATAGATAAAGAAATACTCCCCTAGCTTGAGCTAATATAACTATGCAAAAGCCTTGAACCAATCATCATTTCTTTATATTTGTTCTGGAAAAATATACATTGGGAAACAGGTGCAGAATTCTATTGAAATGTCAAAATATATATGGAAATACATAAGGCAAAAACAGAATTTGTACAATTCTAATGAGCTTAAAAGTCAATATTTGGTATGACGACATTAATTCTTCAACACAGGCTGCCTAAGCGTGTTTGGGCTTTCTTGTAATTTCTTTAAGTAGTCTGCAGGAATAGTTCTCCAGGCTTCTTCTGTTGCCTGCTTTTTGCTCTGTTCTGTCAACATGATCCCACACTTGCTTCCATAATGTTGAATAATGTTGAATGTTGCCAATCAGGTGCTTTCCATGTGTTATTGCATAATGGATATAAATCTGACAGCACTTTTCTGTGTTTAAAATTTTGTCAATTTTGACAACATCCCCAAACCCACTGGCTGACCCCAACCATGACAGAACCTCCACTGTGTTTTACAGATGGCTATAGACACTCACTGTTATACCTCTTTCCTGACCTCTGTGTATATTGATGATAATTTGAATCAAAACTTTCACATTTGGATTCATCACTCTGTAAGACCTGTTGCCACTGATTTTCACTCCAGTTCTTGAGTAATTTGACATATTTTGACGTATATAATAATATAATAATATAATTATAATAATCGAGATTAATCGTGTATAATAAATTTTTCTTCAGCAGAAGTTATTTGATTCTGATAAATGCTAAAACAATGAGTTCTGCTGTCCAGTCTTAGTGTCATTGATTAGTAGATTCTTTTTTCTTTTGAAGAATGCTCTAATTGTCACAGTGTTACAGTGAAAATGAGACCAGTGACAATATCATAACCACTGATCCATCAACTGTTCCTGTGTTACAGACTGTAAAACTCATTATTCAAGCATGTCATCACTTACCAATTTGTTGTCTAATAACATATGAACTAATCAAGTGTGGCAAGCCAGAGTATTACTGTCATTGCAGCATTTTAAATGCATGCAATTTATTTCAAGCTCCTTTGCTAACAAATAATATTATAATGGTGCTGAATAGTGTGAGACTTTGTGCGTTTTAACACTGAGCCTGATCTGTCATCAGCAGCTCTGGCTTCATGTTGACTCCCGGGGAGCAGCTGTTTTGATAGTGCCATCCTCATCAGTGTTGATTAAATTTTCTAAAATTATCACATGGAGGGGGGAAAAGGCAAAGAAAACTGGTAATTGTCTTTGGGCTTTGTGTTCAGCTAGGAGAATGCTTTCCTAATAGTGATTCAAATGTTATATTCCAAATAAGGAGAATTTATGAACTTGTTTAATTGAGGTATAGGTTGATCTAAGAGCCTTTAAGCATGTTTTATTGTGTCAGCATGTCTGCATGCACACAATAGAGTTACTGAAAGATATTAGGTTACATAGAAACACAATGTTTTCACGTCCATTTTGGTAACGTGGATACTGTACCACTTAATATGTATGCGGTACTGCATGGAAATAAAATGGTGAAGCTATAGATTACCTCATGGTTTTTAATATTTTTTAAAATTTAAAGTGGCCACCTTTTCTTTACGGCTTTTCACACTGCATTGCAGCTCAGAGGCTTTCTGCTTACAATTGCACAATGAAATGCAACATATTTCATAAATGTGGATTAACAGAGGTTTATGACCCCAGAGCTGCCAAAATGATGCAAAGTGATGATATAATGTAGGTGTGTGAATTCTTAAAGAGTGCATTAAATAGGGAGTAGTGAAAGATTAAAAAATGGGAGTGAATTTGGACATAGACTGGTGATCATAGCAAAGTGTCCTTGAGCATCCCAAAATTCATCTCAGTGGGAGGCAAGCACCTTACATCACAGCTATTCTGACAATGGTGGCTGAGAGAACGAGTTGTTGAATGGAAATATAGTGTAAAGTGCTGTGTACGCCCTAGCTAAGGTTAAAAGTAGCTGTGTGCAATACTGTGCAAAAGTCTTAAATTACCTTTCATTCTTTATATTTTACTAGGAAAATCAGAAATAGCTGCAGAGGTTTACTGAAACGTCTGCAACCATGCATGCAAATACAGTATATAAGGCAAAAACTGAATTTGTACATTGCTGGATCCCCCCCCCCAATTTCTTAAGGATATGACTGACAGATACTTTTCATCTGCTGCTTGTTTTATATACATTTTCACTTCTTTTGTCCTCTACTTGTCCAGTTTGCTGCATATCATGCTGAGATATGCCAAGTTTTAGAGCTAGTAGCTATTTGAGAAACACCTTCTTGGTAGGAGGAAAAACCTTTTCCATAGATTGAGAAATGGGAACAAATGCTGTTTTTGTGAAGGCTATGACAGGCTGCTAGTAGCAAGTAAAGCACCTAAAGACTGGACTAAGAATGAGCGAAAAAGCAGCCACTGTCCAAAGAAAAACTCTCAAAGACCCCCAGAAAACCCGAAGAACTATTGCTTAAGAGTGCTTTTAAAAAAGCCTTTTTCACAGTACTGTAGGTGCAGGCCAATTATTATTTGATGTAGGTGCTGATCACTTTAATTTCTTTGGGCAATGTCCATGTTAGGCAGTGTACCAGTGTTAGTATTCTCAGAGCTCTCAGATCTGTAGCTCTGTGTCAGAAGCTGCTTTAAACCAAAGTGGTCTATTTCAGTACTATTTTTTTTTTTTTAAACCAAGGAAGTTAATGAAAGGTCCTATACTGAACTCTTTGTTCTAATAGTCTTGACTTTCGCTGCTACTAAAAGCACTGCAAGTATTGCTGAAAAATCAAATATTTGCCCCTTTGAAGTGTTGTCTCTGGGTTGATCCACAAGAAACCATTCCTTTTCCAGGAATTGTGTCTTTGCGGTTTTAGTAAGAAGTCATAATCAGGATACCAGTTTTGCTAGATCAGTGATGCAAGCTGTTTTTGGTGTTATTTTACTTAAATGACCAAAATCCAAAGCTCTGTTTTTTTGCCTTCCTCACAAAAGCAGTTTTGGTTTTATGTAGCAAAGGATGCCAAGACACGGGACCACTGAAGAGAGACACAGATGCTGTCTGCTGTGTCAAGCTGTTTGTGTAGTGGTTTAAAAAAAATGCCTGCTTGGATCTGAGTACTAATTTACTTGTCTTGTCTTTTTATAGACAGGCACTTAATCTGTATCAGTGAATGCATAGTAGCACATGGTCCCATGTGCATGTGTTAATTATACTTGTACAGTATGTGATATTATGGGTTGTATGAGCTAGAAAGTAGTAATGAAAGATATGTAGCAGTGGTATAAGTCACACTGAGTGGTTAAGGGTTTTGGTACAGTGTCATGTTATGAGAAGGGTTATTACAGAGTTTATATTGTCTCAATACACCCACCAGACAATTTGCTCTTGGACAAAAAAAAACCTTAGCCTTATTGGGTTTTTGTTAGTACTAGATAGTTAATGCATCATAGTCATGAAAATTTCAACAGTGCTTTATTCTGTTTACAAAGAGAAAATAGTATGACAGAAGAGGAGGCATTTGAGGCAGTTACACTTTGTTGTCAATTAATTCTCTTCAAAGAGATTTATTTATTCATTATGCTACAGCCCCTTTAAACTCCACGTGCTTATGCAGTTTTGACACATTGCATAATACAAACAGTAACTCAGCACATTCCCTTTAGATAGAGGTGTGTGTGTGTGTGTGTGTGTGAGTGTGTGTGTGTGTGAAGAGAGATTAGTTTATTGATGTGCAGGTACAAGGCAGAGGTGTGTATGTGAGAGTCCACCACAACCAGAGGCACAAACATATCGCTCTAAACATGTTTAGTAGATGGCACCACAAGATTGTGTGGTTGTACTGAGCAGCCATAAGGTGTGAGTATTTTTATGATATCTGTGTACAACTTTGTTGAGTATACTTAGATTGTTTTGCATTTTGAATTACATATTGGTTAAAATAGGTTTTAGATCATAAATCCTAAGGTTTTTGTTACATTTCATTGTTCTTTCTGGTGATAATATGGTCATTGATCAGCGGTGCCTGTGGGTGCGTGCCCTGTAATATGCCTCATATGATTGTTTTACAAGGATATTGCTGCTTTTTATGTTTGTTTGTTTTTTTTAATGTACATTTTTAGGTTTTATGTACTGTGCACTGGGACTTTCTTAACCCTGTTTTGTTTTTTTTTTGTTTAATGACAGTGAGCAGCTATGTCTTTAAATAAAATGCCACTGCGGTGCTGGACTTTGCTCTTTGTGTAAATTTGTATACTCTTTTCCCACCCATGCCATGACCTTTTCTGGCATTCGGTTATTTTATTGACTCAGCATGTTATGTGATTGATATGGGGAGGAGAATGTATCGTAAACAGCATGACTGAAGGAGGCTGGCTCAAGTACAGTAAATGCATTCATAATCATAGTATGTCATGTTGTTGGCACAGTACTGTGAAAAACTCTTGAGCGGTCCCTGATTTCTTTATATTTTGCTTCCAAGGAGACAGACTTTATTGTAATTTTTAAAGTGGTCTTGAGCAATAGTTCTCCAGGGTTCCTGGAGCTCTTTTAGACTTTTTCTCTGGGCATTCACTGATTTATTTTAACTCGGTTTCAATCCAGTCCTTATACCTGACCACTGTCAGAGGAATGGTAATAAAAGGGATGAACCAATGTCTACACATAACAGATAACTTAGCAAAAAACTAATTTTTAAATTGTATTTTGGCACTTTGTTACTAGCAGCTTCTTGCAAAAACACAGAATTTGTCCCCATTTCTTTAGTTGAATATACAAAAAAATGACAAACATAAAATAGTATTTTTGCACCAGCAAGACACTTCCCAACACATACTAGCTGAAAACTTGGCATATCTCGGCATGGTATGCAGTGTGTCCTTTAAAACAAAAACAAAAAAACTGAGGAAACTGCTCAGGAAATGGTATCTGAAAAATCCTGACAGGACCTGAGAGATGGATCTGGCCCTTTGGCTGATCCAGCTGCTGTTCCCTGAAGCTTCATCAGAAATGGTCACAGTGGAAGGGTGGCTGTCAGGAAGCCATTCTTAAGGAAGAGTAAGGGAGAAAAGTCTGAGGTATGCCAAATCTCTGTTTTGGTTTGGGGCTGCATATCAGCCAGTGGTGTTGTGGATCTTGCCAAATTATGAATACAGAAAAGTATGGTCAGATTTTGATCCACCATGCAATACCATCTGGAACGGATCTGATTGGCAACAGCTTCATTTTTCAGCATGACAGTGACCCCAAACACACTGCCAATGCAGTAAAGGCATACCTGGATAGAAAAACACACAATGGAACACTATCTGTCATGGATTGGCCTCCCCAGAGCCCAGACCTCAACATTATTGAAGTAGTGTGGGATCATTTTGACAAAAAATGGAACAGAAAGTAGAAAGAAGAGCTTTGAATGTCCTTCAAGAAGCCTGGAGAACTATTCCTGAAGACTACTTTAAAGAAATTACAAGAAAGCCTAAGAGTGCTCAGGCTGTGTTGAAGAATAAAGGTTGTCATACCTTAAGTATTTTAGAATTGTACAAACTCTTTTGTTTTATATACTGTATTTCCATGTATGTTTGCACGTTTCAATAAATTGCTGCACCTATTTCCCATTTTCCTAGAAAGATATTAAGAAAACCTGGTTTGGCTCAAGACTTTTGCACAGCACTGTATGTCACGTTGGTAGTATGTCGTTTTCACAGTATGCCAGTAAAAAAATCTCTGAAAAGCATACTTGTTTTGTAATTTTTTTAAATTTTTCTTTTTAGGAAATTTCATGAAGCTGCTTACCAGACTGTACATGCTTCATGACTTTACAGCTTCAATGGTTTTGACATACTGGCATTTCTTTACAGGCTTTGCTATTAGTTTGTGGTGATAATTAGTAACAGCAATGTTGTAACAATGGCCGAGGGGACTTGCTGAACCCATGAGACTGACAACAGGCGAAGCAGTAGTGAGTGTGACTCATTTGGTTTAAGTCTGTGCCCTCTAACTCTTTCCTCTGTGGCAATGTTACAATAAACTCTTTCTGACACTTGGATATGCAACAATACACAGAAAATTGAGTAAATCTAACATGACAAGAAAACTAATAATACACATACAAATGCTTATACACACAAACTGGGCTTTTGTTATTGAGCTGCTATTTCGCAGATTTGGGTGGGGTTCCAGTGATATGGTAGATCAATTACAAACAGTATCATGGAGATGGAATGTGTACAGAAAACTGGGGCAGTGTCGCTGTTCTTCCCTCTTATTGGTAAAAGCTACAGGCAATCACAAACACAATCACCAGCTACCCAACATATTTGAATAGCACTCCATTCTTGTGTCATGTTGATTTCCTGCTTGGTCTGACCCTTACATTGGGACACCATATAATTCAGTGCAAGCATGACAAAGCCTTTACACAGCCAGCAGTGGTGGGCTTCTGTATAGAGTGAACAATAGTTTGAATAGAAACACCATGGCTGGCCAATTCAAATGAATATGAGTAAGAACAATTGCAGAATTGGTGTTGTTGCATCTGTTATTAAGGTACACTGTGTGTGCATGTTGGTGGAGTTATATACAAAAGATGAGGTTGTAGAGTCTTTAATGTTTTTTTTTTTTCTTTTGTAATGGAATTATTAACTTCAAAACAACACTCAAAAATAGTTCTCCGGCCCCTGAACACAAAACCTTATAAATCTGTGTTTCCGACGTTTTGTTTCAGGCACTCTTCTGCAGAGATCAGAAAACACTTTACTGCGAACCATGGCTTTCATCACAGCCGAACCAACTCAAACGCTTCGGCTTCAGTGTCCCTTATTGTGGTGAGTTTCCTTCTATTAAAATAATTCCTTTTGCTTTTGGAGTTTAGTCTTCTTTTTTTTTATTTTTTATTATCCAGCAGGAAATTGTCACATCATCCAAATCTGTGCCTCTGATAGATTTGCAGCATTTGAACTGCAGTCAGGGTTCAGACAGGAATGCAAAGCAGCATGACATTTTTATTTTTTTCATTTATTTTCCCCAGTTATGCATATGTTTCCACATTCAAATGCTTAAAATGTTAAGTGTGTTTAAAGAATACCGTAACATATTACAGCTGTATAATAGTAATTCACTTGTAACAGTGAGCTAGTGATGCAATCCTAGTTGAGGGGTGGGGGGTGAATTATGCTGTGACCAAAACATCAGTGGAGTGGCTTCCTCTAATGCTGCTTTAGTGTTTCTGCTTACACCACTAGAGGTTTAGAAGCATGTCATTTTCATATCCTCCTTAACTGTCATTAGCTCTGAGAATGTCTGACTCAGTGCGGTGTCTCACCTTGAAGATTATGTTTTGAATCGTAACAATTCTTCTACACCATGAGCTACCGCTTTGGCAAAGCTGCAGAACTGTTGAGACCATCCTGACACTGCTCTTTGGCTTAACATGCTTTGGAAACGGTAGTAGATACTGCAAAGACTTGTATGTCATTATGATGGGTTGTTTTCTAGTCTCTTTATTTCAAGCGTGACAGAAAACGATCCCTGCCCTCCCATGCCTACAGACAGAATGATGCACAGTAATCCTTTGCGGGGATTTGCTCCCACTGCACTCTCTCTGTAGTACCCTCTGAACCTCTGTCTCTGCCTCCCAGCTTTATATGTTCTGCTCTCAGTCTTTTTCCTTTTCTTCTATTTTTGTCTTTTCCTCACATTTCTTCTCTCTGCTGCCCTACATTTCTCTCATGTAAAGTTTTCTAAAGCTTGTAGTTGTTAAGTCTTGTGACATATATTTGTGTGTGAGTGACAGAGCTTAAAACCCTTCAATAATGTGTTTAGCAATGATCCTTGAGCTTTTCAGCTGACAGGTCTTGAGGAGAAGTACTTGAACCAGCTGTCCCAACCCGGCTTGTAGCATGCAACATAGTTAATCTCTAACCTGCTTGGGAAATGGGTCAGTGCCTTGGGTACTGACAGGCACTGGATGGGGCCTGCCTACCTTGCGGCTTACGCAGGCAAATCTTCAATATGTCTGGATTTGGGATGCGGGAGAGGGTTTTTAATACCATAATCTCTGGGATGATAGTTTTACATTATTCAGCAGTCCCGTCTAGCACAGGGATGAGGGAGGGATGTTTGTCGCTGCAGTTGTGATGCAGATCACTACGTTGATATTGACTAAACCTGAAATTCAAATTTTTGCCTGATCAGTGTTGGTGTTGGTTATAGTTTGGCACATAAATTGAGACATTAAAATGAAAAAAAGCTTTTGATCTCTGAGTATACTTGTGCAAGTGTGCAATGCAACACTGCGTGTGTGTGTGTAAGCAGCATGTGCATGTGTGTCTGTTTCTGTTCCTGTCTTGTAAAATACCATTTGATGGAGGGACGCCTTGCTGATGTCACTTCCTTCAATTTCTTGTGGTTTTGTCTCTTTCAGCTGTAAGACTGTTGAAACAGTTGCCAAAATCATTTGTGGGTTAAACAGTCAGGCTTCAGTTAAAGCATTCATTCTGTGTTGCTTGTGATTTACTTTCTCGTAATGCTAATTGTTTTTCTACCTGCCTAGGACTACGAACACCACTTTAAAGATGTTCTGTGCATTGCATTGCGGCTTAGTTTCAATCAGAAGCATTCAAGGACAGTAGGCACACAGTGTAGGTTCCCCATATCCGGAGTGCGCCATTTTGTACACTTCCTTTTTATGGTGTGCAGTTTTCAGCAGGGTAAGTTTGCGATATCTGCGTGAGCTCGGAAGTCTTTTCATGGAACTAGAGTGAGATTTTGAAAATGCTTACATATCTTCAATCATGTTAAACATGGCTGTATTTTTGTGAGAACACAGTGTGTCTTGGGTTCTTTTTTTGTTTGTTTTTTTTGTTTTTCTTCCTGTATATCAAAAGCAGTGATGTTGGCAGACATTAAGTTCTCTTATTTGAAGCTTGTCTTATTTCATAATTTTTGCACTGAGTTTTGTCACATCTTGCTTTTCACTGCAATTGTTGCACCTTTGAGTGCTTAATGTCGATTAAAATGTCTGTTGGCTGTTGGTCGTGCAAGGAAAGATGGATTCTTGCTGGCACCACTGATGACTCCACAGAGCAGCAGGCACTGATCAGAGGCATGCATAGATTTGCATTCATTTGTTTTCGTTAGCCTCCATACTAAACAAGAAAAAGAGGCCATGTTACAATGATTCTTTGAACTTTGAGGCAAGGAGCCACATGGAGCAAGATGAATGCCACTATAGTGATACAGCTGAGGTTCTGCTCAATAGAGAGGAGGAGTTAAAGTTTTTATACTGCAGGCCTATCATTTAAAATAACAATTATATAGTTGTTTCTCCTTGCTGTTTGTGTATTCTTGTCATGTGTTGCATGCTGAGCATTAATGCTAGACCATGTGCAACAATATGCTCTTGAGTGCTTAGTGGAGGTAAAATATCCCTTAAGGTGGGTTGATGTGCAAAAACATGTCTGAAGGCAAATGGAATTTGCTCAGCTTTTAAAAGTTGCGTACAGTAGTGACTCATGCTCTGCTGCAGGTATTTCCACCTCTTCTGTGTACATGCTACCTGTTACTGCATATGCCAGTAGCTGGTCTGGCCCCTTGTTTTCTTTCTCTGTCACCTGTGTACATATATTCAGTCTTTCACAGGCTACCCGTATGGGACGGTGCACACATGACTGAAAGCTTAAAATTCTTCAAAAAAAAGTATGACCATTCTAGTTCTAATGCATTTCATCCTTAATGCTGTATGTCTGTTGTTAGGATGGTTTCCTTTTTATTATTCATCAGTTCTTTAGGAATTTTTCATTATGATATTCAGTTCAGTGGCATGGATTAAGCCCAGTCAGTCTAAAAATACAAAAGGGGGGGGGAAAATATATCAATGAGCACTTCAGTTTGAAAAGATTTTTAGTGTAGGACTAGGCTTAACCTGTGCCTGGGGAAACTCAGCCATTATGGTATAAGTTTCTAAAAAAATGTTTTTTTCCTACATCAGCTCCTCCATGCAGATTATAATCACACAAGTCTGCTCAGTTTGCTGCCACCTTCTGTAGCAACACCTGCTCCATTCAGGTTTCTTTCTGTATTATTTATTTATTTTTATTAACAACCACAGTCAGCCATGCAGCACAAAGGGGATGTATGCTGTCTCATCAGTTTTTTTCCCCCGTGTGTGTGTGTGTGTGTGTTTTCTCTCCTTTGGTGCACTTTCTAATGACGATTAAAAGCTCATCTGTGCCGAAGTGGAGATTTGTTAAAATGTGCGCTGATGATCTTAACAATATATATGTACTGCTTCAAATGCTTACATATGAAAATTTCAACCCATTTAAAATGATTACAGCTTTGCTTTTGATCTGGAGTAGTGGAGAGTGGGTTATAAGAGTTTCATCTAAAAATAGGTTCACAGAGGAAAAAAAAAAAAAGCAACAAACACACACAAACTGCCTGGGTGCCAGTTTGTTCCAGTTTGTGTTTATGTAAGTCCCTGTGTCTTTTTTTCCCCCTCGACAGGTATTAGAAAATATTCATGATTCAACATGTTTGGTTTCACCTCCATTTTTTTGTTTTCTTCTCTGGTGTGTGTGTGTGTGTGTGTGTGTGTGTGTGTTTGACTAATGTATAAACTCTCAAATGAAAGTTTTTTTTGTTTTTTTTTTTGGTCTGCTTCTTGCTGTTGCATCAGTATTTACTTGTGTTTATGTTGCCTCACACTTAATCATATCAGACAGGTCTGAGGTTTTATACATATGCTTTTCTGACTAATAATTTATAGCTGCTCATTTGCCGTTTTTGTTTGGATATTTAATGATATTTGGTGAAACATACTCTAAAATTTCCTTTTAATCTGTTTTTTCTCCCCCCCCAATCCCAATATTTTCTTTATCATTCTTTGATTCTTCAGCCTCAGACGTATGATGCAGTGGAGCCCTTGGACCTGGAGGAATTCCTGATGTCACAATTAAAAAGTGGAGACTCTGCACTGATGCAAGAACTTGGAGACTTTCCTGATGATGACCTGATTGTGGAGCAGGTGGAAAAGGAGTGTCGCACTATTCGACACTCTGTCCCAGAGGATGGGTGGGTTGTAGGCCAATGTTTGATAAACAGAAGTCAATTTACAGAGCTTATAAAGCAAAAAACAAAACAAACAAAAAACAAAAAAGGACAGTATTTTCCATTGAGAACTTTCTTTTAATGTCTTGACATGTTGATCAGCAATCCTACTGATGTACAAAAGTTTGTCACAAACCTTTATACATCTACCAATGATGAGTTACTTTTAAAGATTGACAGAAATTTAGACCATTAATTGAACATAAATGTAAGACAGTCATTAAATACAGGTTTAGGAGAAGCCATTCAATGTCAGAATAATTGAAAAAAGGCACAAATATTCAGGCTGAATGCCTAAATTCATTTTAAAATCACTCTGTTACTGCATGCTATCTTTGCTTATTCAGAGTATTCACAACTTGACCATGAAGTACAGATTAAGACGGGAGAAGAATTTAAAGTTTTCAGCTGCCTCTGAATCCTTGCGTGTTTTTACATATCTTATTGTCCCCATCCTTATCTCTCACCAGAGTGGAGTTGGATCCACATGTAAGAGACTGCGTGAAGAGTTACACCCAGCCATGGCTCGTCGTCTCTAGAAGGTGAAACACTTGGTTGTCCTATCTGATGCATTGTTATGCTCGCTATGTTTCCTACAAACATGCTATGCACATACACTGCACAATGCATCAGTGTTATCTAGACTGATTGAAAGTTCAGAGGTTTCTTAGTAACCACAAATGCCCTTTTTTGTGTGTGTGTGTCTTTTGTCTGTCTTATGTGTATGCATGAAGATGCCAGGGGGATGGCTGGAGTGTGTATTCAGAGCGAACAGGCCTGCACAAACTTCTTCGGAAACAGACCTTTGAGTCGGATTTTCAGCCAGAAAACCAAGAGAAACCAGTAAGAAACATAAACACACAGTCATGCTCTGAAGTTTTAGTTTGGAGGTTTGGATAAAATAACTAATATTCAATGTAAGTACCCTTTTATTTATTCTGTCTTAACCCTGTTACTCAATGAAAGAGCCTTCCTCTTGTTCAGTGTTGCATGCAGTGTGCTATGAAGAAACAAACCCTCACTTATTTCCTTCTTTGGTCACTTATGTGCAGTGTGATTCTTTAAGTAACACTATATTGCCAAAAGTATTCACTCGTCTGCCTTCACACACACATAAACTTGAGGGACATCCGATTCTTATTCCATAGGCTTTAATATCATGCCGGCCTACCCTTCGCGACTATAACTTGGCACAATGCAGTCAGGCAAGTACCGTTCTCCTGCCAACCGCCAGACTCAGACTCGCCCATCAGCTGGCCAGACAGAGAAGCATGATTTCACTCCAGAGAACACGTCTCCACTGCTCTAGAGTTCAATGGCGGTGTGCTTTACACCACTGCATCCAACACGTTGCATTGGGCTTGGTAATGTAAAGCTTGGATGCAGCTGCTCAGCCATGGAAACCAATTCCATGAAGCTCTCTGTGCACTGTTCTTGAGCTAATCTGAAGGCCACATGAAGTTTGGAGATCTGTAGTGATTGACTCTGCAGAAAGTTGGCGACCTCTGCGCATTATGCACCTCAGCATCTGCTCATCCCGCTCTGTCATTTTATGTGGCCTACCACTTCATTTCTGAGTTGCTGTAGTTCCCAATCACTTCCACTTTGCTATAGTACCACTAACAGCTAACTGTGAAATATTTAGTTGTGAGGAAATTTCATGACTGGACTTTCTGCACATGGGCCATCCTATATCGGTACCACGCTGGACTTTACTGAGCTCCTGAGAGTGACCCATTCTTTCACTAATGTTTGTAGAAGCAGTCTGCATGCCTAGGTGCTTGATTTTTTTTTATATACCTGTGGCCATGGAAGTGATTGAAACACCTGAATTAAATGATTTGGATGGGTGAGTGAATATTATTGGCAGTAATGTATCAGATTCTGTTTATGCTGCTTGTTGTAGAATATTAATTAAAATTTAATCATTATTTTATTTGTCCTTTTTATTACATAGTGTGGAAGTGAAGAGTAGACAGGAAAAGGCAGGGACAGAGTGGGGGAAGACATGCAGCAAAGGGCCCTGGGTCAGACTTGAACCGGGGGTCACTGCATTTCAGCCTTGAGGCATACGGTCGCCTGGTCACCCTGTGAGCTAAACTGGTGGCAAGTAGAAACAGGGTTTTGACTGGGTGCCTTAGGTTGGATTTGTTGGCGATTACCAACAGATGAAATATTACTGTATTAACTTCACAAAACCTTTTAAATTCAAAAGCATGTTTAGGATTTTTTGAAAACATATTTGCACTGAGGTAATATCCTGTAGCTTAAAGGAGCACAACAACTGTGTAATTAGTTTATTTGTACACAACTTAAATATTACAGTTGTGATGTCTGAACAATAGCCAGCAGTGGGAGGTAGTTGAGTTTTTTTTGCCTATCTAATCTAGAATATGTTAATTACTTTCCAATCTAAATATTGACAAGAAATGGAATAAGTGCATTTCCCATACAGTTTAACTGTATTTTTAAGCAACTACAAGAAAAGCTACCTCCTACTACTTGTCCTTGAATGACAGTGTGTTGAAACTCAGTTAAAGTGACTTCTGTGAGGGGGAGACATTTTAGTGGGAGCAGTGTGGTAGTCCATACTGATCAAGGCTTGAGAGAAAGTTGTTGGTGTGAAATGTGGTGGGGGTGGGAGACTGGGGTGGGGATTCTTTAATAGAGAACACAACAGTGTGTTGTTATTCACATCACTCTTTTCCCTTCTGCAGTGGCTTTTTCAAGTTTTAGTGCATAGAAATAAATCTGAATACTTTACACACTGCAGTCCTGTTTTGTTTAACCTGTATGGTATTCAGCATTTTTCAAATCAATAACTGCTATCCATGTGTTTGGATCTTTCATCATGGATCCCTGCCTCAGTCCTGCATTAAGCCAAGTTCACATCCTCTCTCTGCCCTCTCAGTCGCTTATTTGTCTTATAGTGGCCAAATCCCCAGCTCCCAGAATCACACAGTCCCAGCCAATCCAAGTCCCAGCCAGTGCCACTCCCAGTTCTTGGCCCAGCCATCCCTCAGCACCAGCCAGTCTCTCCAGCCCCCTCTTATTGCTTCATCCTGCCAATTCTGACTAATTACCCAAACCAAAAGGCCTTCATTACTGCTGTAGGCTTCCCATGATCTACATGCCAGAATGAACGTGACAGAGAGGGGAAGAACAGCACTATTGTCCTTTAGCACTTAATAGTTCTCTTCTATGGTCCAGTCTGCTTTAACAATAGCCCCGGGAATCATGGCGTGATGGTCTCTTGAAGCCTCAACATTGTGAAGCTTAACCAGACTGGAAACTCAGTCGGTCCTGGCCTGTGGTGTGAGAGCTGGGATATGAATTTGATGGATGATAGGAGTGAAAAAGACAAGGAGAGAGGGTGGCAAGAGGGACTGTTCAAATTAAGATGCAGCTTAGGAGCAGTGAGCTTATGATCTGCAATTTGGATAAAAGGTCATATGACTTGAGTCTTTTGGGTTAGGATATTGAACTCTTTTCATTACACGATGGTTGTGCATGGGTGCTTGCCTGGATACAAAGACTATCACATTGACTCAAGGCTAAAAGCTCAACACACAAATCTTAACATTCTGTTTTTGGGGTTTTTTTTGTTTGTTTTTAATATATTTTTTTGGCTTTTATTTTGATAGAGCAGTTTAGAGCAGACAGGAAAGTAGGGAAAAAACAAGGGGGGATGACACACAGGAAATGGCTGGCGCATAATCAAACTTAGGCTCTTGCAGCTTTTCAGTATATGGTTTGCCAGCTCAACCCAGCGGGCTATAGCAGTTCCTCCTCATCCTGTTTTCTTCTGATTTTATTGTAAATATTCCGACTACAGGTGGTGATTGATATCCCAGACACTTTAATGCTTCTTTCAGGAAATTTAGTGTCTTTGCAGATACTGTCTGCTACATTTGTATAGTGCATGCCCTGAGTATCGTCACACTTTACTTAGTTTGGTCAGGACTGAAAAAAGGGAGATCATATGCCAAACTAAGATTGCTCACTCCTATTGCTACCGTGGAGCCGAGTTTGAGTACTGCCTTATTGTGCCAGTGCCATACTGAGAGACCTGATGAATTCTTGCTTGGAGCATAATAGCAGATCAAAAAATATGATTTTAATGAAAAAAAAAAGGAATTTCTGATTGTGTGATATCTTTGTGCGGTCAGATTTTTAAAGCCAGCATGTGTCTCTGTTAAAGTCAGAGTTGGAAGTCAGGTTTAGTTGGAGGCATTAATGTCTAAGAGTTTTTAAAATGTAAGAATCTTATATATTCCAATCAAAATGGCAAAAAATACAAAAAAAAAAACAGGTTTGACCTTCAGTAACAGAGGACCTCCTCAGATGTTTGCCTTTCAAAGGGCTTCTAAGCACATTTGTGGATCACATCTGTAAAATAATTCCAATGAATGTGAGTCAGTTCAGCTGCCTGGTGCAGCAAGTGCTGTTGCTGGCAGGACATTGGATGTCAAAAATATGCAGCCTGTTTTCCAGAGCTTTTGTAACTCTGGGTCAGCAGGTCAGCTCAGCCCTCTTTGCTGTTGTCACTTTTGTCTAAAAAGCCATAAGCCCGCTGGGAGAGATCTGATTTGATGAACGCATGTAAAGTTATGTCAGTATATATCTGTTGTAATGAGTAACTTATACCCTATCACCTTGTGTCTAAAGTCAGCTGCCCTTTTTCCTGACTGGCTGGTCAATTTTTATCTATTAGGTATTTTTAAAAAAATGCTAAGAAAGTTTCTTGGCTGACAAAAAACACCTGCTGAACATTATGATGTAACTCAAATCACTTCACTTTCTTTTAAACACAGTTAACATAAGTATGACTATATGCTGCATCTTCTACACTGAGTAAGCTTTGTTTAGAAAAGTACAAGAGTCTGTCATTGTCTCAATCCAAAGCAGAGACTGTCTAGACTGACTAAATGCCTGTTTTGTTATGCCTGCTGACAACATAATGGTGTAAGCACTGTTTTTGATGTTGTCCATTGATGGTTGATAAAATGCTTTTCTAGCTTAGAGTTGATATTCTGTTGTTAGAAATAAGATTTGAAGTAAATGTATTGTTGCCTTATTCTTTAAACCAAGGAAGAACATCGACATGTGTTAAATCTCATCCCCCTGCACATTGTAGCCATAATGTCCCATAATTTGCAGATCCTTTTGTTTTCCTGCTTTTTTTTCCCCTTTTTTTTTCAATTTATGTTTTCATTTTCTTTCATTCCCCTCCTCATCCTCTTTTCTTTGTGCTTGCCCACTCATGACACGACCCTTACCCCTGTTCTTCTGTCGTTGCTCCAGGTCAAGTCACCGACTCTAGCAGGGTTGACTGATGACTCTGGCCACACGCTGACCTCCTCTGACTTTAACTTGCGGTGCCTGACTCCAGACAAGAGAGTGGAGGGTCTGCTGGCTTACAGCACCCATGAAGAGCTGGATCATTTCAACCAGGAGGCACGGCAGGGGAACAGACACCCCGAGCTGTTTGCTCTGTACCCACCACCTGACGAGGTGAGATATGAAGGGTTGTTACTCGTGTGCTGTATTATACCAGTGGATGGTTTCAGAGCTTTTTTTTTTTTCTCCACTAATGTTTTCAGCTTCATGATAGTTAGGATCTGAGGTTGTTTCTGGATTCTTTGTATACAGTTAGTCAACAAACAGATTGTCTTACTTCTTTAACTGTGCAAATCCATCAATTAGAAAGAAAATCATCTTGAGCTCTGGAAAATTCTAATGCATAGTTACAAATAATCTGTAATGAAACTAATAACTGGTTGCAGCCCTTCTCTGTATTTCATAATACTAGAAAAATGACATGCTTTCTAAGTTAATATTTGAAACCTGAAGTGCCCACACAGGGAGCAATGCACAAGGAGCTTGGGGACTTTCCTGTTGCCAAGGTACATATTTACTACCAGGTCATATGGCAGTCGCTTCAATCACTCGTCTCGGAGTTAAGAAGAGTTTATCTTGGGAGTCGTCAGTTTTTGTTTTGTTTGCTTGGTTTTTCTTCCACTCGTAGTTGCTTGAAGTTAATGTCATTGACTTTCTGCGGCTCTGGTTGCCACGTCGCTGCGAATCGCTTCCTGTGTGGATATAGCTTCAGATCACAGTTCAGTCTGTATGCTTAATATTGTTTCTTCTCCATCCACAAACGCCTGTGTTTAGTTAAAGATCCTAAACCTCCATTTTCTTTGAAACATATTTCTGAAAATGTCTTACAGGAAGATACAGTGGAAATCCGTCCTGTTCCCGAGTGCCCCAGAGAACACATTGGAGAGCGTATTTTGATCCGATGCCAGTCCATAAAGTATGTCATACATTTTCATTTTACTGTAGGAGGGAGAATAGTTCTGTAGTTTAAACAGCTGCACAGCTGAGTACTTGTTTCAGTGATGGACAGAGCATTATGTGAGGTTGGAGGAGTGTTCAGTGGTGGTTGTTCTCCAGAAAATCTCTGTCCCTCCCTTTCTCTGTGGGATTCTGTCTGCCTCTTTCACTCCTTCTCTCATTCTAGCGCACACAAACAGCGTTTCCCTGCTTTACACTCTTGATCTCTCTCTCGTTCTTGTGTAGCTCATACATTTGCCAAATATTTGTGTTGAACTGGTTGCTCTGTTTTGGCAACTTCTCTTATAATCCCTTAACCCTTAGTTCAAGCATCTCATCACTTATTGTAACTAATTTGGTTTTAACAGAAATGTAAAATAATCCAGCAGAATGAAAGAGTGAGGGAAAACTAAATGAAGAAAAAAAATGTAGGGATGGTAAATGTGTTTGGGGTTTGTATCTTCTGCTGCAGTAAAATTCCTAATTTAATTTTCCTTTTTGGTCTTATAGGTTTGAAATTGAAATTGAGCCCATGTTTGCCACATTGGCGTTGTATGATCTGAAAGAGAAGAAAAAGGTAAGCAAACCTTTTTTTCACTCTCAAATTCATATATTTTTTTCTGTTGCGGAAGATCATGCTTTTTTTTTGTGTGTGTGTGTGTGTGTGTGGATTTGTGGTGTGTAATAAGCAACTTAGAATAAAATAGCTCTGCAGTAAATTGCAGTATACTCAGTCTTGGGGCTCTGTGCTTGTTTGGAGCCTGGCCATGTGTTTTAGTATTTCACATAAGTGAATCGTGATAAAGGTAAAATCCCTGCATTAAATATTATCATGCTTTATTTGCTTATTTTAATGTGTGAAGCTGTGGACTGAATCATTTCTGATTTGTTTTTAAATGTCAGTTAGTACACCTACAATTTTCACAAGTAAATCAGAGGCCACTCTTTGTTATTACAGTGCATGCCTTGCATGGCAGCTTGCCATCAATGTGAGTGCCTCAGTAAGTGAGTGGGAAGTCGTAATATGCTTTATGTCAAAGCAAAGTATCATTTTAGGTGTCGTGGACTGTTTGATATCACAGGACGAAGTACTTTAACAATCCTGCTAATGTTTAATCAGTTTAATCAGTCCCCAACATTGAAAACCCAATAGTTGCTGGTATTGTATACCTAACCAAATTCACATTTCGTGGTAGCTTTTGGATATTATTTGCCTCATTTTGACGTGGAGAGATCTGGTAGTGTCTTTGGAAAGTGTGCTCTGTTCTGTAGTAAGGGATCAGTGTAGTCTATAAGGTTTTATGTCTCATCATCCTCACATATTTATAGCATTGGGGATCATCATGTTTGGCCTTGTATCTACTAATACTACACATTATTTTCACAGTAAAGCATTCTGAGCCATGGCTGTTAGGATGTTTTCTGTGGATTTACACAGCTGGAAAGGTTTTTTTTTTTTATTATTTGTTTTGGGTTTTTTGAGGGGGGGGGTGGGCAGTAGGGGTTTAGGAGGATTAAGTGTTCATGGATCTCTCACATAAGACGAGGTTTTAGCCAAAGGGGTTTGCCCTCTCATCTGTGCTGCCCTGCTTTACTGTAGCTTGCCAGCAGGACTAATGGCTCTAAGATGCTCTGTTGGGCGAGATAGGACAGTTTAATACCTCACAATATGTGAAACTGGCTTGTGTACATAACCTGGTCTTAGATCAGCTTTACAGTTTTAGTACACACAGTATAAGTCATACACTGTATGAAATATTTAAAGTAATAAAATATGCATAACTATATAATGTAAACGAATGAGGATTGTTTTAGTTCTGCCATCGTTATAATGGGAGATTTTAAGAGCAGAGCTGCTGTGTGACATTGTCGTAATACATTTTGTTAAAGGTGACTAATTTTATTATGTGCTGAGCTGAAGTCTGTCCTTGCGGAGGTTAATACAACAATGTCCCTATTACATTGAGTAGAGGCTGTTTAATGAGCTGTGTCTGTGAACATGAACGTGAACTGTGTCTCTGAGTGAAGGAGAAACTGTCAAGCTTGTTGTTGTCAGTTGTTGTATTGGCCCATTTATCTCTGAACTGTTTGCACTTTTACTTCAGTATGTTGGTTTCTCTTTCTTCAGCAGTCCTCAGTGCTGTTGTTTTTCTTCTGTTTCTGTTTTTTTTACTTGTATTCTGTGTTCTCCTGTGTCCCTCGCTGTCTCATGGAAGTTTTGTTGCTGTGTCTGAGTTTGTTTTTGTTCTCATCGCTTTTTTGTTGTTTCACAACTGTGAAATCTGCAGCAGATGTTCATATAAATCCATGCCTCTCTGGTCCATCAGCCAAGGTGCAGACACGGGATTTGACCCAGCAAGTGGCCTACTTATGATATGAAATTCATGAATGTAAACACAGAGATTTAAGAGTAGGCACAAACTGAATACTATTTTATTTTCTTGCAGCAAAAAGGAATACTAAGCAGGGTTTTTTTTTTAATTAGTAAAACCACATTTTACTCAAATGTGACTGCAGCCCAGTGGAAGGACACCAGAAAACCACACTTGGCAAGACTTCAGAAAAGTAAAGTCTTTTTGGATTTATGGAGCTATATTGCAGAATATCTGCAAAGGAAGTGGCTAATGTCTGCCCAAACTTTTGCCACTTAGATCTGTGTATGAATGAAGTTGCTAAAGGAGTTACTGTAGAGTCCAGATCTGCTGTTGTTAAATTGGCAACACGGGGTGTTTGCAAGTGTTCCCCATCAGATAATGTTAATCATCTATCCTGAAAGTGTGTGTGTGTGTGTGTGTGTTGAGAGTGTGAGTGTGAGAGAGAGTCAGTCAGTCAGTCAAGCACAGTGTCTAAAAAATGTCACGTTGAAGAGGGTTTTTACATTCGTTGTCACATTACATCAAATGTTAAGAATGTTGTTATGATTTACTGAAGATGTTAACTTTGTTAACACTCCTTTGTTTGACCAGCTCATTTTTCTTAATGAGCAGAGGGTATTTTAGTCAGCTGGCTTTAATTATTGAGAAATTATTTCTGATTCCAAGAAGTCATTTGTCAGTTAGAGAGAGAGACTCCTCTGCTGCACTCTTTTCATAACTGTGCCTCATTTTTAAGTTAACTGTGTCATTTCTGCCGCAAAATCTGTTCCAGGTTTTGGCCTTTTGGCTTGTTACGCAAACATGGGGAAAAAAATGCCAAAAGTCGTCATTGTTGAGAACTTTTGTTTAGGGCTCGAATAAAGTTACTGCTTTTAGTTATCAGGCAAGTTTGACTTTCTAGAAGTTCTTTGGTGTGGTCAGTGCAGTGGAGGTCCTGTGGGATAAGCAGAATGGAGTAGAGTAGTTAATGGCTTATTAGTGAATAGGATCACATGACAGATACCAGGCCAGGCAACATCAGGACATATTCCTCCCCAGAGGTCATTATGGAGGTGAGAAGAGAAACTGTAAAGCAGACTGAACAGATGATTTACATCAAACATGTTGATCAATGTGTTCCTTCAATCTTGCCTCATAAAACCTCCACCTGACAATTACCTGTTCCTGATTAACAAAATGAAAGTAATCTTGCATTTAATTTCAGTAAGAGGTCACTTTTCTGTTTCTCCGAAGTAAAATGTTTCATCTTTTTTGTCCTGCAGATATCGGAGAATTTCTACTGTGACCTGAACTCTGAACAGTTTAAAAACTTCTTGAAACATCACACTGATTGTGTGGATCCGTCCACGACAGCCAAATCTGCTACCTTCTCCATCACCTACCCTTCCTCAGATATATTTCTGGTCATCAAGGTAATGATGAAATCGACTGCAATCCACTGACAAATGGTAGCAGTATACAGCCAAGGAATCAGATTTTTTTTTTTTTTTTTTTAAAGTGGTCTTGAACAATAGTTCTCCAGGCTTTCTGAAGGTCTTTCAAAGTTTTTCTTTGGATGTTGGCTGCTTTTCCACTCATTTTCAGTCCAATTCTAGTACCTGACTATTTTCAGATTTGTTTGTTAGTTTGTTAAGCCACTTAACACAGACCTATGAATCACTCAAGCATAAAACAGGGAGAAAAGGCAGAAGTATGTCAAATTACACAAGAACTGGACTGAAAATAAGTGGCAACAGGTCTAATGCAGTGATGAATCCAAATTTGAAATTTCTAGTTCAAAAGATTCTAAGCCTGCTGTACTTAGAAACGAATATGTCAGGAGAGAGGTACAACAGTACCTGTCTACATCTGTCAAACACAGTGGAAGCTCGGTCATGGTTTGGGGCTGCATTTTAGCCAGTGATGTTGGGAATTTTGTCAAAATTAATGTAATTATGAACACAGAAAAGTACAGTGAGACTTTGATCCACAATGCAATACCATCGGGAAAGCATGTGATTGGCAGCAGCTTTATTTTTCAGCTAGACAATGATCCCAAACACACTGCCGGTGCAGTAAAAGCATACCTGAATAGAAAAACACACAGGAACCTCCTTAAAGCTCTGACCTCAACATTATTGAAGCCATGTTCATATGAACTGTACAAACTCTGTTTTTGCCTATTTATGTTTGCACATGTTAGCATATGTCTGAATAAATTACTATACCTAGCAAAATGTGTGACGGGTTGCTCATAGGTTTCATTTATCTATCTAGAACTGTGTGTCCTAGATAGATAAATGAAACCTATTTGTAATTCAGCCTATACTCCATATTTCCAGCAAACTATATATTTTTTTTCTTTAAATTTGTTGAACTGCACTGATGACTCGTGTCCTTCCTGCCTGTGTTTCAGATTGAAAAAGTTCTTCAGCAGGGTGAGATCAGTGACTGTGCTGAACCTTACATGGCATTGAGGGAATGTGACTCTGGAAAGGTAATGTGAGCAGAGCAAACAGACAAATTATTTTTAAAAATGCTCTTTGTTTTGCCTTTTAACCTCTTATTAACAATTGCTGTGTATATAAAAACACTTCTCCTGAAGGCAACTAATTCTGGAGTTTTAAAAGCAGCTGCTATTTCTTTTTCTTTCTTTTTTTTTAATTTTTAGAACAAGGACAAAATTGAGAAGCTACGAGGCCAGGCGGAGGCTTCCTGCATGAGGCTGGGTCGCTATCGCATGCCGTTTGCCTGGGCAACTGTTAATATAATGGAGGTGATCAACTCTGCTACAGTGGAGCGTGATGTCACAGACTCTGAGAACACAAAAGGAGGTGTGTGCTAGTGTATCGTTACCTTCTGATGACTTTGCATTTGTGTGCATTTCATAAGAATCTCTATAGCTGGGTCTTACTTGAGCCGTGACTTTTTTTTTTTTTACACCCCCCAGGTAAAGCCAGCAGCATTGACCGGAGAGGACTCCCCAGAAGGAACTCTGAACGTTACAATACCCTCGATGACCACTTTTGTAATGTTTCTGGCTTTAAGCCTGCTACTATCACTATCTCCACCATCTTTAAACAGGTTTGTCTGCTGTTCAAACAAAGAAACGGATAAATCTGTGAAAATGCTCCAGCTCTATGAGATACAAGATAAAGTTTACCAGACAGACATGCTTGTGATTACAGCTTGGCATCGTCTTGGACTGTGATAAAAATGTAATGTTTTTCATCAGATTCTAATATTATTAAACTTGTAGGTCTATTTCTGTGAAAAATTATATGTGTACTCCACTGTTTGTATTTTCAGTTTACTCTGATGCTTTATTGTAGTCCTTGTCACCTGGGGTTTTCAAAAAAATATATCACTGTGTTTTAGGAGGGAGATCGTCTGAGTGATGAGGACTTGCTCAAGTTCCTGACTGAAATTAAGAAACCACAGAGGAGAATCAAGACAATACCAGGTTATCATTCACTGATATTAAATATTAGTGTTTTTTTCTTTCTTGCAGTAGTGAAAATTGATACCCCTATCATGTTGGTTTGTTACAGCTACTTAGCATAAATTAGCACAAAAACTGGTTTCTCTCTATATTGACTTTGACTATTGAAGTGCTGGGCCACCTGCACATTACACCCACAGGAGCTGCTTGGCCATGGAAACCCATGCCATGAAGCTCCCAGCACACAATTTTTATGCTGATGTTAATGGCAGAGGAGGTTTGAATCGCTGCAGTTAATGAATCAACAGAACAATGGGGACTTTTCTACACCCTATGCAGTCGACAACTTGCTCTGTAATTTTATGGCTTCATGGCTAAGTTGCTGTGGCTCCTAAACACTTTGACTTTGCAATAATACCACTTACAGTTGACCTTGGAATATCTAGGAGGGAAGACATTTCACAGACTGACTTGTTGCAATGGTGGCATCCTGCTACAGTACCACACTCAAATTCAGTGAGCTCTTTAGAATGACCCATTCTTTCACAAATGTTTGTAAAGGCTGTGTGCTTGATTTTATACATCTGTGGCAAAGATTAAGAGGATTAAGAGGCTTAAGATTAAGCGGTATAGCCCAATACTTTTTAATTTTTTATTTTTTAAGTATTTTGGGGATCTTTTTAGCCCTTATTATGACAGGACTGGTGAGAATTGGGGTGAGAAAGAGAGAAGGTGGGAAGACCTGAACCCAAAATTTTGTGAAAGCATCAAAATGTATCCGTTACCATGCTTTAAATTTCAAGTAGGTATATTTTGTTACTTTAATCTTTACGCTAAGCATTACTGTTGCTGCACCAGTGGTACAGATCTTTTCATCCAGCTCTTGGCAACAAACTGTATTTCTCCAAAGTGTAGGACTTTTCCTTCGTAGTGTGTCAATTTGTGTTTTGGTTACTGAATGAATTCACATCATAGGCTTCTTTTGGAATATTGTATATGCAGGTTTCTGACCTTTTGGCTCATTTTGCATCTTTTAGGTTGCATAAAATTGGACATGTCTCCAGTCCACGAAACACCAACATCGTGTTTGTCAACTGAGCTTATCCCTCTTAAACCTGTGACTGAGAAAAACATTCGTCCCATTAAGGAGGTGCTGGAGTTCCCTTCCAGTGAGGTTTATGTTCCTCACAACATTTACAGGTGGGTTGGAGGGCACAATGTCCCATGTTGCCAAATAGCCTCATGCTCCTGTAAGTTTTAAATTTGAGATTTTTTTTTTTCTATAATTAGTCCAAAAAGGAATAATTTTATTCATTGTATTTCTATGCGTTTTAAGCATTTTTGTGAGTGTGTGGAGAAAACTGCTTATGGTAGACGTGCACCTTCAAGGGATGAAAGCAAACAAGCTCAGTAACAAGTTATTCATCCTTTAGGATATGAACATGTTTCTTTGTTCACAGTGGCAGTGTTTATAAGAATAGGCAACAAGAGCAGACGTTACTTTGTAGTTCTTCTTCTTTTTGGTGTCATTTATATTTTTAGGCATTTCCGTCCAGGCTACCTGCAAAATGACCATGCCAGTTAGCAGTAAAGAGTCTAGCAGCATGAGCGCGGGTTTCATTCTACTCAAAACACAATTCTAAAAAAAAAAAACGCCAAAAAACAAAACATGTGTGAACCAGTCCTCTGCCAGATAATTACATGCTGATGTTCACTAAACATTTGTTCGCTGTTTTCCTGTATTCCAGGTTTCAGGATAGATTATAATGTTGAATTAAACCCACAGAGGAACACAGAAAATTACTGGTTGTCTTGACATTTCTGTGACATTACTGTCACCTCATCCCTGCAGCTGGTGCTGTACAGACAGTGCCATCTAGAGATGAATAATAAAATTGCTCTGGTTTACATACACTATAGCAACTTTTTTTTTTTTTCTTTACTGTTTTCCTAAACAGACACTATTTCTCTCCCTGTGTACTATAGGAATTTGCTCTATGTCTACCCCCAGAGGCTCAACTTTGTCAACAGATTGACATCAGCAAGAAATATTACCATCAAAATCCAATTTATGAGTGGAGAGGATCCTAGCTCTGCTATGCGTGTGAGTGCTGCTCTTTATTATCATCTGTCACTTCACAGCAATATGTTGACACTAAAAGTCACTTTACCTCAATTCTTCTGCTGAATGTGATCACGATATGCATTGCCTAATCTGATAATCAAACATCAGTGAATCTATACATTCAATATTTGGTGACACTAAGGAATGAACAGTTTTGTTCTAATGTCATTTGAAAGCAAGATATTTAAAAACTTGTTACAGAAAGTAGAGCCTGTCTGATACCCCAACTTTGTTCTCTAGCATTTGCTGTGTGTAGTTATTTATGAATCCTTACTAAGATAATCTGAAAATGTAAGTTTAAAAAGTTGTTTTATTGTGATAAATCAAGTCGTGAATTGCTTATTTAAGACATGACTGAACCCAGTAGATGATAACACAG
>JAMQGT020004342.1:0-23158 GCA_024447675.2 Pterophyllum scalare | reverse complement strand
ATGCCTTTCATCAAACAGTTACCAGCTTGCGTCTGCCAATGAGCTGGGAAGGGAAGGGCTTGACAGAGATAACACAATTACATACAATGGACGAAGGCAAGTAATATCAGACAGCTACAGGACAGCAATAGAGATACGCAGGCAGAGAGCCAGTCTCAAATCACTCTTTTCCTAAACAGATTACGGTTTCTCGTTGGTGCCTACGTAATTTATCAAATGAAAATTATAAACATTTGTAGGCTGAGAAAACTTGCAGCCTTTTTGATGCAGACTAATGTCATTTAGTTATTTTGAACAAATGAAAAGAGTTCTCGTCCTGCAGAAACATGCATTAGAGAGCTGTTTGATTTGTAGAGCAAAACAATTTGTGAAATATATAGTGCAATTTGCAAAGAGACATATTTTATGATAAATGAATAAGGAATGCCAGGCTATTTACAAACTTCTATAGAACATTGTCCCCCCTCCAAGCAGGTGTTTTCATTCATTTTGGCTGACTGGGTCTGTGCTGAAGACTGTGTGTGGTATGTGTGTGTGTGAAGTTGTTAATTTCTGTGTCTGTCAGCATGATTATCCCAAACACAGCGGGCTGAATTTCATGAAACTTGCTGGAGGGGTGAAGCATGAGAAAAGGAAAATCCATTTATATTTTGATGCACTTCCTAGTCCCTAAAAATTGTGACATTGGCCTTGGTGGAGGACTGTGCTCGCCAAGTGCGCTCATAATTACATCTGTTATGTTGGAACTGTGCTTCCCCATGATAGACGTAAATGTCTCAGTGGAATTTACGCAGGGAAGGATGTGAAAAAGTTCACAGAAAATCCCATATGCACACCTCCCAATGCTCTTGTGGAGGCCTGCATGTTAAGCAAGAAGTTTCATTCAAGTCCTGTCACAATGCAGGTCTTAAAACAGATATGAAAAAAGAACATAAATACACTGTAGAACATGCCTGTAGAACAGAACTGTTTTATGAGCTGCCTTGTTCTTTTGGCAACTTTCTCTGTCTTCTGATCAAATAGAGAAAATCTGAACTTCTAAACAGAGAGAAGAGCAGGAAGACAACAGCTGGTCATATAGCTGATAACATTATGCAACCTTAGAAAAGAACAGTGGGAAATGATGAACATTGTTCCAGAATTACCATATTTTAAGGAAAGAATATTGAGACATAAAAAAGGTGAACAAACAATTTCCAATGCACAAGTTGAGATCAAGATCATCTGCCAAAAAAAGAAGAAAAAAAATTAGGCAACATCAAATTTTAGTGAAACTTGAAAAAGTGCAATGCAAACTGGAAAAGGAAAATATTTGACTTCAAAGAAAAAGTTGTACCTTAGCACTGCAACCAGCATTTTCAAAAAGTGCAACTTTGACTTTGTAGGTGAACGTCTCCGTTTCTGGTTTGGGTGACTCTTTTCACAGTTTCACTACCACTTGGCCACAAGTTTGCAAGTGTTTGAAGACAAGTTGACATCTTCCATAACGACTACTGGCAACCATGGCAACCTGCTGGCGACCAAAGCAATTGCAAGGAGGTTTTTCTACCAACATGATATACCTCTTTCACATTACTGACTGCCAGCAACCTCCTGCAACCACTTGCAACCGGTTGGGGAATACCTATTTTTCCCCTTGACTGCTTGTGATAAATATCTGCTCTTAGGCGACTCAGGAAGTTACAGAAAAGGTCTCTTGGCTTGTGTGTCTGAGCTTTGAAAGTCGGGAAGAGTCACAAAAATCTGGTGAGCACATCTCGTATAAACACGGGGAGCATATATTTATTGTGAATAATGCCTTTTTGATACTGCCAACAAATCAGAGCACACTTCTTCTCCCTTCGGCTCGTTAATAGTTTACAGCTAGTGAGTGTGAATTCTGTCTTCCTCTGATTGTTAATCTCACTGTGAGTTTTTCTTCTGCGTTTCCTCAGCTCAGTGCCCTCGTATTTTTTCACAGTCTGTGCTTTATTCCCCTTTTGCTGCTCTTTCTGGATTTTGATTGTCACATTTTAATAAAACTTGCTTTTGTTTGACTCCGTTTTTGCTCTGCACGTGGGTCCGCTTTGAAATCACATTTTGTCCTAAAATGAAAAGGTTTAATTAATTGCAAACATTCCAGGTGAAATGTCATAACATAATCAAATTACTGTATTGCACAATATGTGTTTTTGGCATTACTGGTTATACAGAGGGCAAAACTGTATTATAGTCACAAGCAAAATATCAAAAGGCTCACAAGCAGGTTGAATTAAAGAAAAAAATTGAAACAAAGTAGAAGTTTACTTCAGAAGTGCTCAGAGAAGAAGACAGAAAATCTGACGATGTTAAAACTCCTTCAACATTTGTAGTATAAAGAACAACTTTATTGCTTGAACTGACACTTCTTGACTTGTGGCCTTCATCAGGGTCATCAGTCAAGCAATGAAGTTTTTTTTTTTTTAATACTACACGTTGCTGTTGAATTACCAAATGCAAAACTCACAGGCCAAAAGGTAACTGAAAGCAAAAACCAGACTACATTGAGCAACAAGGTGGAACACAGGGAGGGACATCAGGGGCAATAGTAATTTCTTCTAGCATTATGAATCTGAGTATTAGCCAGTGATATATTCTGGCCCTCAAACCAGCATAAGCTGAAAGATTCATGCTGTGTTTATGATGGAGTTAGCGGGTTTCTGGCCACTGGACTCAAAGAAGCAGCCTGAAACAAAGGAATACGGAGACTGACCTGACCTGGCTTTGCAGTGTGAAATCACTCCCAGGTCACACGTGTTTTTGTTCATCTACTTCACCTTGAGATTTCAGAAGACGGAGCAGATAGCACGCAACAGTGCACCAGACCTGCTAGAGGCCACCTTGCCAGTCCAGATGTGGTCTTTTATCTTTTTTTTGAAGCACAGTTCAGTAATGATTTCTGCACTGACAGAAAGCCTGTGTATGATCACAGCATGCTGTTGCTTGGGGACAGAACAGGCATGTGGGTCATTATTCTGAATATTGAGTATATTTCATGGAAATATTCTTTACCATTCTAGGGGTGAAAGCCTTTCACGCTATCGTTGACAGCTTCTCCACAGCAAGACACGTGACTTCTCGAGCGTCTTGATCTGCCTGTCATCTTCAGGCGTGAATCTTGCAAAATATTTACTGTCAAATTTATCGCACTGGTGGAGTTATGAAACATTCTGGGTGTATAAAACTCCTAAGGTCAGTAGTTGACAGTAGACAGCCCACCACCCCATCGAGATCAAATGAGTGCCATTATGCACTGAATGGCCGCAAGTTTTTCATGATAAGAGCAGCACAGTGAGGCTCTCCAGACCAGCTTAGCTGTCCCTGCACAGATAAATGGCTTCCTCTTTTGAAAGGTCCCACTCCTCATTTGGATAAGAAACATAATCAGCAAAAACACTTTCAAAAATGATATCCTAATTAATGTTCACTTAAACTTTGAAGCAGGGCATTCTTGTTTGCACCCAAGTCAGTCTGGACATAGTCCATGCTCTGATGAAATTTTGAAGAGCTGAAGCTTCATTGTTCATTCACAAAAGGGGTTTAAAAATTCATTAGAGACTCTAACACTGTTATTTTGGTTTTGACAGAAATGACATAAAACAGAGGTTCTGCAATGAAGATGAAAAATGCAAAAAAAAAAGAGAGAGAGAGAGAGAGTGAGAGAGAGAGAGAGACTTATCTCCTCTCCCCAAGTGTTTTATGTCAGAAACACAAAGGAACATCACAGCTGCAGACTCACATTTTTTGAATAAAACAATCCTTTTTAGTTTAAATTTACATAACTTTTAAGTCTCATAACAGATGGACCAAAACAGAAAGACATAATTTAGAGTGAAAACAGAACTTAATGACTATCAAAAGCAGATGGCAGAGAAATGTCTCACAAGATGTCCAAATATAGACCTCTTCTCCTCTTTTACTTAAAATAAATATTCATAAATAACGTATCATCTTACCTTTCTGTGTTTTAAGGCCTCCTATCAATTTACAGAACCATTTCACGTGCATTATGTTTGGTTATTCAAGAGAAGTGTGGCAGAAGCTTCTCACGTTAACTGCAGAAATGACATTTTACGCCATCAACCTACTGAGTTGGTTTAAGGGCAAAGCCTCTGAAATATTTAAATCAAGTGTACACTAAAAAATTTCATTGTCAGAAACCACTGGCTGGTGTAAAATTAAAAGCACCTAACGTGAGGTCCCCTGCTGTTTCCAATTACCCTCTACAGTTATCCAGACGAACTGAAATACAGTACCACATGTGGTTGTATTTAAACGTGTGCTGTACTCGTCTGACTAGTTGTAAACACTTTGTCACTGTGGAAAAAATCTTGTACTTTTTTTGTACGTTAATAATTCAAATATAATAAAAATCGTCTAAAATGTCTTGAAGGGTAAACAATGATATGATGGTTCTCTTTAAACTATGGCTGTATTTGCCTAAAAAGAGGTAGCATTTTTAGGCAAACTGGATAGCAGTTTTTTGAGTACATGATAAGTTCATGAAACTTTTGTACTTCTTGTGAGCCACTGGCATCTGTGGTGTAACCTTTGAAGATACCCTTGAGTAACTATCATTGGAAGACCTATAAGCTGTTCATTTTGAAAGTAAAGCTGTGTATATGGTAGTTGCTTCTTAAACGCTTCCATTCTAATACATAAATTCATACAGAACCTTTATCCTATGCCTCCGTGCACTGTCTAACATTCAAGCATACACTCACACTCTGAAGGATGCCTTAGGGGCAACCCAGGGTTCGGGTCTCGAGAAAACTGTGGATGGAGACATTGACCTCTCGATTAGTGGACGACCTGCTCTACCTCCTGAGCCACAACCACCCCAGTTTTTTGTCCTCCAGTTCGTGCTGTTGCTCTGAAGTGTCTAATATTGCTTTGTTTGAGTCTGCCACATGTAGTGGCTGGAATGGGTGTGCATAGGGCAGAAAGGCAGGTGATGTGTTACCGGCGCCAGCCCTAGGGGAAGCTGGGCGGCAGCAAGCGGCACACAGCTGAGGTCAGCCTGTGTTGCCCAAAGGTGAGAATTAATACAGTGGCTGTGGAAAAGACGGAGAGGAGACGATGTTAACATGCCACCAGCTCATTTAATTCTGACGCTGATGCTGCGCGTCGGCCCTCTAGTCTCCACAGTAATGCAATAGCACCTCTATTGGTGACATACATTTTGTGCCTATGACTTGAAGAAATACACAATAGTAAATTAAAAAAAATAGAGGGTGTCTCTGTTTTAACACAAAATTTGTTTCAATCCGTTACAGAAGCTACCTGAAGGGTGTGACTGAAACAGGGTGGCAGTCTTTGACCTCACATCATAGACCTATACAGACACCGTTCACTGTATTCAGTTTCAGTTTGGGCATGACTGTGGCTCAGGAAGTCAATCAGATTGTCTACCAATTGCAAGGTCAGTGGTAGGAGGTGCCCTTGTGTGTGAATAATTGTTTAAAAATACTGAGGCATAGAAAAAGGTGCTTAGATGAATGAGGCTTGTAGTAAGAAATCACTTTGAGTACTCAAATAGAGTAGAAAAGAATTATATAAGTACCAATCTGTTTACCAGTTCCTGTTCATTATATGGTACCATGGTGGCGTGGTGGTTAGCACTGTTGCCTCACAGCTAGTAGGGAATCCACCTTGGCTCGGGCCTTTCTGTGTGGAGTTTGCACTTCTCCCGATGTTTGTGTGGGTTGTCTCCCACAATCCGAAGACATGGGGTTAAGTTAATTGGTGACTTTAAATTGCCCATAGGTGTGAATGGTTGTCTGTCTCTCTGTGTTAGCCCTGTACAGGGTGTACCCTGCCTCTTGTCCTGTGACAACTGGGATAGGCTCCAGCCCCCCTGTGACCCTGAACAGGATAAGAGGATGGATGAATGTTCGTTATATGTATTTGTTATTTAAAATAAATTTTGCTTTATTTTAGCAAGAAAATGGCCTATTTCTGCTCTCCTCTTTTTAATTTTGCCTCTGTGGACTTTGGATTGTTTTGGATGTGAACAGTCAAGTGTTTGCTCAGTTACTACAAGTGGTTATCAGGAGGACTTTAAAAAACCAAAATGAATAAAATGATAAAGAGCTGGAAATCAGCGTAATAGGATCCTCTTTAAAATCCATCCATCCATCCATCCATTTTCTTCCGCTTATCCTTTTCAGAGTCTCGGGGGAGCTGGAGCCTATCCCAGCTGCCATAGGGCAGCAGGCAGGGTATGTCCTGTACAGGTTGCCACCCTGTTGCAGGGCTAACAGAGAGAGACAGGCAACCATTCCCACTCACATTCACAGGGCAATAATAATAAAACAATAAAACATAACTTTCTAAAAGAGAAAGAAGCCCATTTCTGCTGTCTGCTTTTTAATTTTGCTTTTAATCTGTATTGACGCAGTTGCGCAGCATATCAGCCAGTCATAACAAGGTTTTGGAAAAGGGTGTAGACTTAACAGTAACAGATTAAATTTATGAACACAATGGGCTAAAACTGAGCCCACCCCTGACTGTCAAAACTAAATGAAATTTGAGTGCAGAAGAAAGGCTCACAGAACTCACAGAGTAATTGTGCATGAGGAATGAACTTTGTTGGGCCGTTCATTTTTAGTGGGAAAAATTTTTCCAATTGTTTTTCTCCCATCTGTGTAACATCTTTCATTAATACTGAAATACTTTACCAATTTGAATATATTTGAGGTTTTCCCTAATATAAAAATGCCAACATAAAACAGCTCTGGATTCATTGCTTGTTGTCACTTCAAAGTGCCGACTTTTCATTCTCATAAGTATGACTAACCAGCTGATGCTCTGGTTAGTTGCATGCCATGTGACTGAAATTATCCTTCAGTATAACTTCTTATGTGACTTTAATGACACTCTAGGTATTGTCTTTTTTTTTCCAAGCATCTCTGTCATGATAAGATTACTGTTTCTTGTGTGAATTGGACCAAAGAGTCATCACGCAGTCTCTGCTTGTTTTCTCAGCTGGTCAGTCGAGTGTCCACGGTCATTGTTGTGTCCTCAGCCTGCAGTCTCTGCATTGTTAGACAGGAAGATAAATGCGACTGCTATGGGCAGCATCATTATTAATGAAAAGTGACATCATCGCGTGGTCTGCTTAACGGCAATCAGGCCTCTCTCTCTGCAACGCTCAATGCAATCCAGATGTCCGTTTGATTAAAGGCTTAAACAAGATTGGAGAGGGTGAGAAAGAGGAGGCATAGTACAGGTCAACCCCTGGATTTTAAAACAAAGAGTTTTATAAATTTCTCCTAAAACAAAAACATGTGCATGGAAATAACCCCCTCCAACATTTCCCCTGCTTCTTAAATGACGGTCGTCACCTGGTTTCAAGCAAAAGCACTTGTTCATCTGCATGGAAATTCTTGCCTAATTGAATCCACGACTTACTGCAAGACATTGCATATTTCCTATTCTAATAGTTGTGGGAAACAGAGTTTTTTCTTTCATTCCGCTGGAAGCTAATTGGACAGGGGACAATCATTATTTGTTGCAATCAGTGTTTTAGCAGTACTAGTGGCGTGGCTCAGGGGATGGCAGTGTTGGTCTTGTTGTTTAGGCAGTCCATCACTTTGGTTCCAGCTATGCGATGGAGGGCCAAAACATTGATGGTCCCCAGTGGATGATGCTGACAAACATTTTCGATCTCTGGACTTTTTCTCCAACACTACCAGTGGATCATTACTAATCAAATGCACTTGAAGTAATATCAACATTCCTCATTGGATTTATATAACATTCAGACATTCATGATTCCCAGACAATGACGTTTCCTCATGCCGTGCCATGCCAGCATGTTAGCTTTTAGCTCAAAACAGTACTGTGTGTATACCTTCAGAGTGTTGCAGCCACAGCTTAGCCTTTTAAATTTTAGAGTTTTTATGACATAAATTTTCATAACAGTAGAATAGTATTTAAACAGGAAATAGTCTTTTTATGTTGTTGTTGCTTTTACAGTAATAAGAATGGAAATTTTCACAGGATTCTGTTAAGACCTGTAAAAACCAAGTACTCCCTTACTGCTTCCATAGGAATTAGGAGTGTAAGTAACAGCCAGATGCTGCTAACCAAATACACTTAATTAGCTGATCATCAAAATAAAAGCATAGGTTTCGGCAGTTTGCCTGCCAGGAGCATTCAGGTGTGTGCTAACACAGTCTCCTCTAAAAAGAGCATGTCATGGCTTCGATTTGCAAAGTTACATCTGAACAAACCACAATACTTCTGGAACATTATCCTTTGGACAGACAAGACTAAAGTGGAGATGTCTGGCCATAATGCACAACAACACATTTGGTGGAAATCAAACACACATCAGCTCAAACACCGCATACCTACTATCAATCACAGTGGTGGAGGGGTGATGTTTTGAGTTTTTTTTGCAGGCACGGGACCTGGGAACCTTGCAGTCATTGAGATAACCATGAACTCCTTTGTATGCCAATGTATTCTAGAGTCAAATGTGAGGACGTCTGTCCAACAGCTGAAGCTTGGCTAAATTTGGGTCGTGCAACGGGCCAATGATCCCAAGCAAAGCAGTAAATCTGCAACATAATGTCTGAGAAAGAAAAGAATCAAGGTGTTGCAGTGGCCCAGCCAAAGTCCAGACCTGAACCTAAGTGAAATGATGTAGAGGGACCTTAACAGAGCTGGGCATTAACAAAAGCCCACAAAATGAAGCAGAGCTTTATGAATTACTGTGATATTTTTTAACATGACTATACTCATTTCAGTTAAGTAAATTCTGATTGCTGTAGACTAATGATATCCTTAACATGTAGACAGATTACCTCTAAGTCTAACTCTAATTATGCAATTCTGTCTGTCACTTTGTACTAATTCTCCTGGAAACTCCGCTGTAAAATATAAAAGAAATCCCATCACTGAAGGTAAAAATGGGTAACAGTGAGGCTGATATTAAGTGAAAGTAAGACAGTGAACCTCAAACAGGCATCCACTCAACTGAGAGAACTCTGGGACTTGAAAGGTTTCAAAAGCAGCATTCAGCCAGCATTACTATTACTAGAGTACTAAGTAGCAAAATCTGTCTATTCATTTACATAAAAAGGGAGAACTTTTTAAAATAAAAAGGCATCTAGTCTTTGCGGCAGTAGCACAGGGAAACTTGTCCATTGGCACTTTAAAATGCTAAAAAAAGAAAAGTCAAAACTGATTGTGTATGGTGCCATGTCTGATGACACCAATTTGAGAGCAGTAATGGAACACGTTTTTGATATAATCCACTTTCTCTTAAATAGTATTTCAGAGGGCTGTCTAAATCAGAGTGTAATGATGCCTTGAAAGCCTCAAAGTGACAGATGTAGTCATCTGGGGGCAGGGGACTGTCTAGCAAAGAGATTTTTAGGTAAATAAAAAAACAACAAGAAAACTCAAATAAAAACACACCTGGTCACAGACCAGGATGAATTAAGTCTACCTCGATTTTTCCTTTCTCTTTCCAACCCAACACTTGACCTATGATGGCCACAAGAAGACGCGGGTGGTTTGGACTGACTGCAACCTGAACTGCCACATAAAATGACTCACCTGACGCTGGCTGGGCGTGACCATCGTCAGCTCACATTTTCCCCCAGCGGTTTTTTCTCCAGCAAAGCCAAAGTTGAAACTAAAGCACAAACCCACCCAATGTTTTTTTGGCCCACTTGTTTTCTTTAGTGTATATGTTGCTGATGCAGGATGGATAGAAGGATGAAAAATGAGAATCAGTGAGTCACTTTATTTGCTTTTTTTTCGTCTAATGGCAGGCATGATGTTTATCGTGTTACTATGGTGGGTATCCCAAGTTCTGTGACGTGCTATTTTCCACCATGTTTCCATGTATAGGGGTCATTCAAAAGTCTGAATATCTCCAAGAGATGTATTTATGATTTATTTTGACTGCAGGTACCAGACTAACATTCAGTCTCTCGGAGAAAACATTCGGGAAACTCCCGCTTCTGTGGCCAAATGTTATACAAGGGAAGTCGTCACTCACTTTCAGGACTGCAGTGATGCTATCTGTTGGTGTAAACTTGACAGGTACTACACGTTTTGGCTACAGGTCCTGTGAGTGTGGAGGACCACAAGAGACCTTGAGGTATTTATGCAGGGAACGGTGTTTCAGCAGGAGGTAAAGGATGACTTCAAGCAAAAACAACAAGTGAATGCAGACTGTGTGAGGGCTGTTTATCCATCAACTTGTTTGTGTGTTTGTTTTACCAATTAATGTTGTTTATTGCTTTGGATGCTGTCTGACCTATGAGAACAAACAAGGAGGAAACATTTTTGAAGGCAGTACTGCTGACTCTGAAATACATAATACTTCTTATAAGAAGCATTTACTCAAATATCAAAATTGCAGCCTATTATAATTATTAATTACCTATTAATCTATGCTTGATAAAGATTGTAAAACATGCAAATATTGGAGAGGGAGCCTCTCACCAGTCCATATTTTATTTATGGCTCAAGAATGGAGTAAAACAGTACCAATTCTGAGGTGTACAGGTGAGTTAATTTGTGTTTGGTAGACAAACTGAACACTACTCACAGAATACATTTTGGGTTTGTTTTTTTTATAGTTTAAAATGATAACATATATATTGAGATGTTTATATTTTTAAAATGCATTTAAAACAAAGACTGAAAGTATGTTTCATGACAGAAAACTATCATTTTAAATGTATTCTGGAAAGATGAAAACAAAATAATTCTCCTGTTAAATGTTCGTGGCCTGTCGGCACTCGGACTGCTTAAATGGCGGCTCAGTGTAACTCATCTGACACCCTTAGGGTTCTCTGGTGATCTGGGGTTAAGACACAGACCATGAACCACAACATCCGGCAGAGGACCTTTGTGGCATGCTGTTCCTCATCTCTTTCATTTCCTGTCATCTCTATAATGTGGAATAGAAGTGTAAATAACCTGATATCTTAATAGTAACAACATTGTCATTACTGTACTTTGCCATGTTGTAGGAAATAATGCCAGATAATAAAAACCTTGTCCCATTCGGACCCATGGACAGATGTTAAAGCCAAAGCCTCTAAACAAGGAAAACAAATATTTTTGAAGTGAAAATGATTGTTAATTTAGCATGATAAATATTTGAAGAGCTACAGCGGTTTTCAAAAGACACAACATGTTTGTATCATTCAAAGCTGCAAAACACAACAAATATCTTTATCTCTGTTTAGACATCTTAAATCTAACTTATCAGGAGGGACTTCTGCTTTCCAAACACAGCCTCAATCTCTTTCCTCTCTAGTCCAAAGAGACATGCAAAGCAGCTCTCTGGTCTCAGGATGTCTGTGCCCTGTTTGAAGTTTATCTAACTACCATATGTATTTGTTTTCCCCAGCAGAGTAAATGATGATTTTCTCTGTCCTCTTATCATCCAACCCTCCCACTTCCACCCACCCAAGTGCATGTTATTTATTATGAAATGACACCTCACTGTCCGGAGTGGGCATGATTCATGGAGGCAGACTATGAGACACAGGAAGACCATTAAAAATCCTATCAACATCACGATGCAGTTGGTGGACTAAGGGTAGGAAAAAGGAGAGCCAGTAAGAAGTCTTGTGTTCTTACTTTATTGATAGGGGGTCCAGATAGTGCCACTATATTCCAGCCATTACCCCTGACTCAACATGATTATATTTTCCGTCAACTAAATCTTGCTTGACAGTTTGGAACACACTTATTTGTTTTATTGCTAAGAGTGAGATGAGACTTCTGTGATTTGAGTTTAATGTGAAGCTTAGAATAAGGTCAGTGGTAGCTGTCTCCCATATCTTTAATCTTCACTAGCACAGCATATGTCGTTTGTTTAAATGAAATAATTAAAATAAAAATAAAAGTTGGGTGGGAGGAAAAACAAAATACAATGTTGGATTTTGATTTTGCAGGTGTAAGGGACTTTAATGGCTGGCAAAGTAATTTTCTGTATTGGTTTCTGTTTAATAAACTTGTGTAAAAGAAACATGTTTTTTTTGTGTGGTAGAAACTGAAAAAGGCATGGCTAAAGCGGGTGCCTGAAGTGGCACTGACCCAAATGAAATTGTGTTGTCATGTCAGTGTAATCCTGGATGGAAATTAAGGAATGATAAAGAGGTCCAATTTTAATGTGTTTCAGAAATAGGGGATGAGACAGCCAAGGTCTTTGATCACCACCTGAACCATATGCCTAGTATTGGACTTTCTGGTCCTTGTATAACCATTGTGAGAACTTGGTCCATATTGCAGGCCATAAGTCAGACTTGTTCTTGGTGGGTTTTGGACTTTGCCAGCTGCCTTTTTCACCAATTCTTTTCATAATCTTTATGGACAGAATTTCTAGGTACAGCTGAGGGGTGGAGGGTGGAGGGTATCAGGTTCGGTGATCTCAGGCTCCCATCTCTGCTTTTTAAGGATGAAGTAGTTTTGTTGTCTTCACTGAGCAATAACTTCAAGCTTGCACTGGGGTGGTTAGTGGCAGAGTGTGAAGTGGCTGGGATGTGAATGAGTACCTCCAACTCCAAGGCCATAGTTCTTAGTCAGAAAAGGGTGGAGTGTCGACTCAAGATCGAGAACAAGCTGCTACCCCAAGTGGAGGAGTTTAATCATCTCGGGGTCTTGTTCATGAATGATGGGAGTTTGGCAACGAGGTGGCAGTGGTGATGCAGATGCTGTATGGATCTGTTGTGGTAAAGGGAGAGCTGAGAGTGAAAGTGAAGTCGTGGTTTTTCTGGTCAATCTACATTCCTGCCCTCACCTATGGTGAAGCGCAATAGATGGATAGATGGATGGATGGATGGATGGATGGACTCCCCGTCATGTACCTCCCAGTGGTTTGGTCCACTGCCTACTATTCCCTAACTCTTATACTTTGCAAACTGTAAACAAAGGTTGTATGAAACACTGTTATTTATTTCTACTAGTGAGTAAAATTAAACACATTTAATACAAATTATATCTCATTAAATCTTGTTCTGCAAGGTGGCTGTGATATTACTGTACTATGGGGCAGCTACATCTCCTAACACATATCTATGAAGGTCTGTGAACCATAAAATCATTACGGTTCTTATTTCTGATAGTTTTCTGATACATGTTACTTAGTCAACTTCTGGGGTTCTGCTATTTTATTTTATTTTAAGCTTTGGCATACTGACTTTACACTGGTGTGATTCTAATCCAACTTTCTCCTTTTTCATCTCCATCAAACAGACCTTCTGATACTAATCATCTCATCTAACTCATGGAATCTCAATTTGAATAAAACTATTTTCCAAAATGTCTAACCATTTCTTTAACAGCTTGTGTTCTGTGAAGGAAAAAGAAAGACTTTGTGAGTGAAAGGCTGCAAATATTAACAGGAATCTGATCTGTTTGAGTGCATTTAAAGACAGGAATGATAGATGTGGCATTACTAAAACTATTACAGACACACATGAACGGCCTTGGCGAATACATTGAAAATATCCCGACAGTCGTAGATGCCTGAGCTCAAATGGCATGCATCAGTCTGAGCTGAAAAACATCCAGCGTGCAATGTTTATGAAACTAAATCCTTAAGAGCCCAGAAATTTCAGCTCAGTGATAAATTTCCTTTTTGGATTGTTTCAGTCTTCAGATGCACTTAGATACACATTCAAGCTCCTTTGAAGACTGAAGGTGGACATATGGCTTTCCCTTTCCTCCCTTCAATTTACTGATACATACCAGGTGTTACACTTTGCAAAGCTGAAATTCCCAAGATGAAGTTTTTTTTTTTCCTAGTAGAAAAAAATTTACTTTAGTGTTACTAATACGTATTGTATTATACTGTGGCAGAAACAAATTCAAATTTCTTTGTCTAAAGGGCAAAGGAGACAGAGAAATCTGTCACATCTCATGTGGCCCTCAGATGTTACTGTTACTACCATTGTGCTCAGAAAATTCATTATAACAGACTTTGTGGACACAAAGAGACAGAAAGAAGCATGCATTTTCTTTCTGAAGAAAATACATGCTTCTTTCATGGATAAACTGAATGTTGTGCATGGACAATAAAGAGATAAGAAAGAATGAGTGGCTTTGTTTATTGACTGTCAGGCTGTGCTGATGGTTTCTTTTAAAAATAAATTGTATGTTATTATTATATTGTAGGTTTTGCATTTTTTTTACATGTGCAGGGATACAGCTGTCATACTGAACTTTTTTTTTTTAAACAAATATCAAATCTGTTAATTTAAGCATGTTTACAAAGATAATGTGTGATAATGGTCATTTCCACAGCACCAGACATAAGTATGTCAGGCTCAGTAATGGCAAACACCAGCCCACTATGATTCACCCCGAGAAATCAGCAATAACAATGCTGATTCCTCATCAGACACAGATGAAGTCCGTTAATACTTTGTTATGTTTCACTGAACATAAATGATGGTTTGATTTGGCTATAAAAAAAAAAACAACCTACTTATGACACACTTTTCCATCAGTACAAGAAACAGAAAAATATATTGGTTTATTTCATGGAAATAAACTACAAAAACACAACTCTAAGCTGCATACACGGTGAGCAGTTAAATAAATAACTGAATGACAGACTAAAAAAAAAAAAAACACAAAAACAAACGTGTCTGAGTACTAACCCAACTCATGACTGTGCTACATTACTGACTCAAAATTGAGACAATGGGATGGAACTGGGAAAATCAGTGATTTTCTACCAGGTGTGCAAATCTACACCATCAGCTCACTAAGTTTGTCAGCCCACAGGAGCGTAAAGCCTCCAAAATATGTCTGAGAGGAGAGTTGTGAAATGGAAAGTCCTGCCCCGTCAGGAGGGACCGTAAGAACAATCCAGGTTTATGTCAACATTCCTGTGAAGTCTGTGTCACTCTTTTTTTCATAATCACGTTTAAAGTTTTAATCAGATTAATCATGTACAATACAAGCTTACCCCATGTGTGGTCTCCTGCCCTAAACCCCCACCCAAATCCTATTATCACCCATTTTGATTACAGGATAATACCTGTGGGATATTGTATCATTATTGTTGCTAATATTATTAATATACAAGCAATTGACATTAGCATCACATGGTTTCCTTTTTAAAATACCTCCTCAGGTTGTGAAAAGTCAAATACGTGGATGGAGACTGCTACTGAATAGTTAGTGTTTTATCAAAGGTGGGGAAGATGCTACCATTGAATCCTACTCATTACTCAAAAGGTTTTGGCAGTTAAATGTCAACAGACAGAGTGGAAAGGCTTATATTGGAATTCAGCAGCTGTTCCTTCTATTTTAATATCATGTGAAGAGTGATTTAAGCAGTTTTTGATTTAGCTGCTAAACGTAGAGTGCATTACATTGATTTGTAAAACTCCACTGCTGTAAATTTTTCCCTGTTAAGCCTTAATAGGCTCGACTCCTGTTATTTTTATCTACTGTGTTCACAGTGCTGAATCAAACTGTTTCTAATTAGAGGGAAGTGGGGGCATAGAGAGGCAGGGAGGTCTGAGGAAACCCAGCCACCGAAGGTGTGAAAGATGAGGACAGATGTTGTGCTGTCTCTGACGGTGAGGTCACTTTGATGGCTTTGACCTCATACATACGAGTCAGCAGGCCTCTTGCAGCCAACAGGCCATAAATATATGCCTGGGATTGAGAGGCAGACATTACCAACATAGCGCTGCATGACCTAATGATCTGGCAGGCTATAGATGGCGTAGTGTGCTGTTTTGGTGTGCCTATACTACCATTCATTTACAATGCAAACGAGATTTACTGTCCTGGTGTAACAGAAGGTACATGTGATTTTTTAAATTTTCTCTCTGCTTGCATGATTGAGGCAGTTTTAATTTTCTGTGCTTGTCACAGATATCACAGCAATAGGATGTCCCTGACCTTGTAATTGTATGATAGCCAAGGGAATTACAGATTGGCTAATTGAGCATTCATTATAAAAAATAGTGCTGGTCTAACCATGACCTGTGCATGACAACTTACAAAGGGTCATGATACAAAAACAGTGATGCGTTGCCCACTGTTGGCAGGAATTCACAATAACAATATGTTCACCATCTTTACACATCCATCACCTAGCACTGTAGGGTTTTGGGGAGGCCTGCTTAGTATGAGTTTTGTTCTCTGCAGAGTACAAGATTGCTTGGAGACCGCAAATCTGATGGCATTCAGCAACTGTTCCCAAGCTCTTCCCTGTTGTTTTGCAAAATGACTGTATCACTGATCACATCCCCGTACAGGTCAGGCAATTCCAGTTGCGAAGCCGCATGGAGGATTTATTAGAACCAGATGGGCTGTGCTCCCTTACAAGCTCAGCCGAGTCGAAAAACACTGGGCTGGCTTCTCCCAGGCCTGCTTTGGGGGAACGGAGAGCGGCTGGTCCACCCATTTCCTTTCCTTGCCCTTCCCAGGCATGTCAGAGAGGAGCCAAGCCAAAAACATCAAACCTGCAGTGGCTTTTGGACAGGCTAGTACTCGAACAGTGTGGTAATTACGGATGGCAAGAGGGAAGGTGTGCGGTAGAGAGGAAGGGGGGGTGCCAGCCGGAATCATCCCGTGCCAAAGGCTTTAAAAGTGCCACAAATGAACTGAAAGAAAACAAACAAACAGATCACTAAAAAGCTCTGGCATTTTTTTTTCCCTCTGACATTCCCTTGACACTGACTGTCACAGCACAAACAGCTAAGGTTGGGTTTCTTTATACTCACTGATGGTACACAGTGATACAATATAAAGCCCACTGGGTCACACAGATTGTGAGCACATAGGGAGCATGAACAACCTGCATCAACACAAACTAGTCCACTGCCAGTCAAATGTTTGGACACACTCACCCAAATGGATGAATGTGTCCAAACTTTTGACTGTTACTGTATAATATCTATGGTTCTATGGTCCTTTCTCGAATGTATCTTCTCAGTTATCTCCTACCTACTCTTAAAAGGCCCCCAGTTATTACTGGCAATTTACACATACACTACAAATGATTCACTTCTGGTCAGCCACCTGTTTTTCACTGCTCGGACATACTACTGGTATTCCTCCACATCACTTAGCTGAGGCAACCCCTTTGCTCCCATGGACTAAACCTGGCTGGAAGAAGCACAGTTAACAGGAGTTTTTAAAAGGCTTCTCTTGCACTGTGCAGTAATTTAGGAATTCCACTTATTTTGCTGAAGCCACGGGACATGTTCACCTATCAGTTACCAAAAGTTGTATTGCTCTGCACAAGCCTCTTGTTAACAGACTGTTATTTGCAATTTTGATTTAAGACTTTGATTCAACTTGCCCTGAACTCGAGTCTGAAGGATAATTTCTGATCTGTTCATGGACTTCAAACAAAAAAATTTTAAAAAGCAATTAAAAATTAAGTTTAAATAAATGCACTTTTTGTATTGTTTTGTTTGCCTGAATCTATGTCATTAAAGAATAAAATTTCATTTAAATACAGAGCACATTCATGCAATGGGGCAGTTACCGCATGCACGAACATAAAAACACTGAGTTACATTACAAGGCTCTGGACTCAGCAATGGGACGTCAAGGCTCAGTTTTCCCATTCTCCCACCAGTTCCTTTTTGACATGTCTACATGAATCACAAACAATATTAGGTGTTGCAGAAGATGAATCTGCAGAATGATTCATTCTCTCCAGTTTTGGGTGCAAAGCATCAACGAACTTTATTTGCTCATTAAGGGCCTTGCTTATGATCCTTCACAGGGACCAGAAACGATTCAAACATATTTCCAAACAGGTGGAGAAACTTATGTGCATGGGTGGATTTCCTGAGGAGAAGCATAAAACAGAGGAGAGAACTGGAAAACGCTGCACAGCCCTATTAGGAGGATCTGGCGTTTTCTCTTGTTTGTAGTAAAGCAGTGGAATAATATAACATTACACAACTTTGTTTTGGGTGGCCTTCACATCCCCACAAGAAAATATAAACAGACGCTGTTCAGGGAATGCCCAAACATAATTCATTACTTGAGGAGAAGATTTTCCTTGCAGTTGCCATATTTTGCCATGACAAGTACATGTCTCAGAAGGATCATGTTAGACAAACATGGCCAGATGTACAGTTGATTTACTCCATGCGCTGTTCAAAATGAGAGGGCCTTTTGTTGCTAAACATTGATTGAGTAAACAGGTAAGTATCAAGGCCAAACCCCAAAACCAATGTGTTTCTGAGCTTCTGTTTTTTAATGCCAAGGACGGGGGCATGTCTACAGTGGAGTAGTAATGATGGACAGCTTGAGATAGCAGGGAAGAGGCTGATGTTAAAATGACTAAAGACCTTGGAAGAACAAAACCATTTATTATTTATCTCCCAAAGGTTTTTGTTTAGTATCAGTTTGCTTAGATTCATGTTTCTACCGAGACCTGTCAAGTATACAAGGCTCAGATGAGATCAGAAGTGCAAGATTTACATGCTATTAAAACACACACGGGTGCACTACACCTGTATTTCCCAGGAACAGCCAGAAGTCTAATAGGCAGTAAAACTAAGCTACTTGGAGGGTATTTGCCTGTGATATGCCACTCAGTGGGAAGAACATCAGTCAGCTACTGGAAAGGCCAGCTAATAAACATTTTTTAAAGTGTCAGGGCATTCAAAGGTTGCATGCTAATGAGGCTGCCACTTAAATGAATAGTACGAATCAATAGTAATTATAGGAAATGTGTTTAATATTCAGAATAAGAGAATGATTAAAAAAGCTGTGATTTTGCAAAGGGGCAGCTCTGTTGTCACAATGAGGCAACCAGCTGTCATGTTTTCCTGGTCTCATTCCCCCAATATTTGCACGGGGCTTCTGCAATTTGACAAAACTTCCAGTTTTCATCCACTAAAGTTTCTCTTTTTGTAAGGTCTCTAAATGATGTATAGTACAGAAAGAAAAGACTATTACAACAAGCACGAATTTGGGCATTCAAATTCAGTGCGCTCAGCAGAAGTAAGCAGTGCCCAAACTGAAAGTCGCAAGGAACAATCAGCAGGTTTCAACGATGAGAAAGTTAAGAAAAAAGACTTGAGTTCTGTTTTAAGGAGTGAGACCAATAACACGCTTGTCATGTATGCAGAAAATAAATTCTAAATTGTAACCTCTTGAACCCTCATAATAATAAACCGGTGCAAACTCTACTGGGTTCTCTCCCATAGGGGTTTGAACCCTAATGGTATCACATTTCAAGTAAGTAAGCAAATTTTCTGGTTTACTCTTGAGAGTGTGATTAATGTTGGCAATGTGAAGGTCACAACTAGTGTAATTTTTTATTTATTTCTTTTGGTTTATTTGAATGTGCTGTTGAGAAGGTGTAAATATTTGCAAAAGGCAAACAAATAAATTTCAACCTGCTGACGAATGCTAGAAGTGTCTCCCTTTATCCTGAAGGCTGGTGCAAGCCCTCGTGTCAAAGCAGCAGCCAGACCCCTTGATGTGGTCAGTCATTTCCTCTGAGCTGGCCTTGCTACAGCACAGGGGTTTGCAGGAGTGTGGGAAAAAACAGTGTGAAAGAGAAGAGAGGAAGTGTGTATTTATCTCTGTTGGTGGGGCATGATTTGCACTTTGATCTGTCCATAGACCAGCTCCTGGACTGTCTTGTAGGCACCAGGAGCCTTAGGGCTCACTGTGTCAGCCACGACTGGTCAGGCACGATGTTTAGGCACCTCCTATTTAGACAAGATGCTCCCCCCATGTGGGGGGCAGCAGAGAGTGGAGTCAAGATTTGTTGATTGTTGCTAGACTGTAAATGATTGACAGGTCATGCCAAAACCTTATATGTAAGAAGATTATTATTATGTTGTTCAGTGTCATGACAACTTCTCTTTATATTTAAACCAAGTCTTATTTATTATTGATCATTCAACAGCAATCAAAGGATTTAAACAGCCTTAATGACAAGACAGACTCTGTTCAGCACTAATGAATCGTGAAGTGAGTTTCATGGAGAAGATTTACAGTAAAGGATATGATATCATGGGGTTTGGTCTCTTTTGTAGCTATCCATCTTCAATCCATCTCCAAATCTTAGTCACTGAGCAAACAACCCTTTATTTGCTCTTCTCATTCTGCTGGGAGTGGCTGATTAAATGATCCATTTTCCATTGTCTGGAAAATTGTATATTTAATTAATGCACAAGCTGCATGTCAACACTTCCCCCAGTGTACATTATGAGATAATACAGTTGCATTCATGTGTCATTGTGTCTTGAATTTGTAGACTACCTACTATTAAGTCCGCATTCAGAGTGTGTGTGTTTTGTTTTTTTTAAATGGGGGTCCTTTGCCAGGAAAACTGTTTTCCCAGAATTCAGTTGCATCTCCTGTTTGGTCATCCTCTCCTAATGCAAGTATATCTATACTCAGGATTTCCACCTGTGGGTACACCCAGACCCTCTCCAGCTCCTTCTGTGTTCACATGGAGGAAGTTGGTCAGCAAGACTGCAAGTGGCACATGGTAGTAAATGGTAGCCTGAGAGCAGATTAGCTGCTTCTGTGTCTATCTGGTGCTGACAGTTCACACAGGCCCCCTCTTTCCACTGCCCCTGGGCGTATCAACACACTGTTTCCCTTCTCAGAGGGCTATATCTCCTGGCCTCAGGCCTGAGGGAAGGTATTATACATACAAGGACTGAAAACATAGAAAGTACATGTTAAATTTTGGAATACCAGATCCAAATGTAGTCAGAAACACATGCATTTGGCAAATTAATCTTTATAATAAATTTGCCAAAAAAGAAGACGATATGCTGGTTGAGGTATCTGTAGCAACAAATAGCACTGGCTTTAACATATCAGTTGAGTAATAGTGTGAAGTGTTTGGATATAAGAGGCACCCTCTTCACCAGCATGAACATGACTGAAATTCACTGTAGTCAGCTGAGCCACATAGTTGCGAATGAGGCACCGATAGCAACAATGAAACAACAGATGCAATTAACTGATGCAAATGCAGCAAGTCAGTGGATCGATGTAAAAAATATTAATCTATTGGTTCCCTTAGTAATGAAAATATCAGAAAGTTACATATAAGAAAAACAAAAATGACGATGCCCCCCTGGGGTATGGTCATCACAATTCTATCCATGAGACCAACTAAAACCTTTTCATGACCAAGTGGCAACCTCCAGGGCAAAACAATTAAACCAAGACGCAGTTTTGGAAAAAAAAACCTGCAGTTCCACTAATGGCCACTTGAGGCTGGCACCAAAAGCAAGTCATAGCAGCCCCAAAGAGTGCTGCACGTGTGAGTCCTAAAATCCAGAAACAGGTTACCATTTTTGTCCTTAAGACTCCCTAAAAATCTAGAAGTCCATTTTCTAAATACCTTTTCGTTAGACTTTAGAGGTGCTACATTCATTTTTATAAAGAGCTGTCTATGGTTCCAGAGAAGGCATTTACTAACAAGTGTCTTAGTGAGAATACAAAAATTGTATCTTGCTAAACAAAACATTTTAACCTTGGGAAAATATAATTTTCTTCTTCATATTAACTATATAGGGTGCGTTCTTTTTAATATAACTCATTAGTTTGGATTTTGCTGTGGATTAAAAATAGGGACATAGCTGCTTTGATTGACAGGTGCACCAACAAGGGCAGCCGTAGCCGACAGCTGTCTGCTAGACTTCACCTCTGCTAATTTTACTCACAGCTGGACCTCCGTGATCTCTATGTGTGTTAAGTAGGTACATTTGGTGCATTTTTAATGGAATTATGTGGGAAAAAAGTGACCTGCAGGGTATTACAGACGTTCAAGAAGCTGTGCTCCAGTTTTGGTGAGTGAAAGTCTAGTGTTTTATTACTCTATTATAGCAATTTAGCAGGTATCTGTGGGTTGCATCCATTCAGTTTACAGATAGTTAACTGATTACTTTGCACTCTGTGCTCTGGTTTAAATCACTCCTGGCTTCAGAAACTAACATGACAGAGGCCAAAATTCCAACTCTGAGGGTTCAAAATGCAGAGGTGTAGAAATCAATGCCACGGTGACTCCGTCCATCTTTTATATCCAAGTCTATGGTTACAACCCTGCTCATAAGTCACAACATAAAATGGAAACTGACACTAAAATGTACAAAAGCGATGAATTTATTTCAGTTATTACATAAAGTTCAAACCTGGGTATAATGTGTCAATGTGTTTCAGCTAGATCAAAGTGGTAAGCCCTCCAAGCTACTACATGCAAGCCTGTACTCACACTTCCTCAGGTCTGGACAACAGCGGTCTTTGGAAGCGCTGCTGCAAATTGTCAAAAAGGTTGAGTAATGAGGGAGATGGGAGCCTCATGAAATCTAATAGACTGCCTAAAGTGATACCACTTAAGGCAAAGACTTTTCAGTTTGCTAAACTGTAAACCTGACAGAACTGAGTCATATCATCTTGGTGGTAAAGTGTATTTAAACTTCTTGACAAGGAGAAAAATGAGTGGAATAAAAAAGACCTTTGTTGCTTTCATGTGGCTTTAAGTTATTATGGAGTATATGCTTAGTTTTTTTTCTGCTTTTCATATAAGAAATGGGAAAACTTAGATGTAGCTACAAAGGTGCTGGAATTCACTGAATCTGATCTTTGGCAAAGTTGCCTGACATGAGTTTACTGTGGTTATTCAAGGTCAAAATCACCCAAGCATCCGGTTTCTATATCTGAATGTGTCCTAACAAACACATCCGATGCCTTCACCCCTGACTGACTCCTCAGTGTGCACTTCAGCCACCCATTAGAGCACCCATCTGCCTCATTATTTTTATTAATGATGTTCCTTCCTTCCTTCCCTGTCACATCAAAGAATTTAACTTATGGTACTAGTAATACTAGTGGTCATTAGGACAGCTCAAAGTGTGGGATCCCATCTGGAGTGTCTCACACAAAATGCTGTCAGGCCAGCAAAGCTGCTCCAGCAGACTTTCAGCAGTTGTCTCAACCAGGTCCCAATGTTGTGGAATATGGGGCCTAGAGAGACAGAAAGTCTGTGAGTTGTAATTCTTTATGCAGATGGCTCACTGAGTGCACAAGAAAAAGTAGTCATATTATTTGGAAAAGCCTTTAAGGGGAATATTAATAAATATTCAGCAAGCAATGGTTGTTATGTTAATTGTATTTCGTTCAGTTACGTCTTGCTTAG
>JAMQGT020004341.1:0-23481 GCA_024447675.2 Pterophyllum scalare | reverse complement strand
AAAAGGTAACTTAATAACTAAAACAAAGACAGCAAAAAGGAAACTTAATGTTGTACAACTCATTTTATTCACAGATGTTTATCACAGTATTTACTGATCCTATGAAGTGTCCCACAAAAACTTTGGCAATTGCATTTTTTAACACTTCAAATTTTATTTAATTCTTGTGCTTCATTTTCAAACACATTGATTATATACCACCCCAGATAGCAAAGGGACTCTGGAATGGATCTGCCCTGATGTATCACGGACTTTGTAACGGATCTGCAGCTCCATCTGGTGGCAGATGGGCTGCATAACATTTAGGACAAACATTTAACAACACTGGGTTAATTAAAACCTTAATAATGCTAAAATAGCCTGCAAATCCAGAATCTGGATCAGACCCAGATGATGTTCAATTTGGCTCTAGGTCTTGGCCCTTCAAGATTCAAGAGTGCTTTATTGTCATGTGTCACAGTAAACAGTCAGTTACACTGAACAATGAAATTCTTACCCTGCACTTCTTCTGCTCTGGCTCAATAATAATGAATATTAAAATATATAAACATATAAAAATAGACAAAATAGACAACTTATATACATGAGCTAAACCATATAGAGGAAGTTGCAGTGAATGAAGTGTGTTTGTGCAGTGGTACAGCAGTGGGTTATTGTAAACAGTCTTGTGTATGTGCCATATGCATATAGTGCAATTTGCAGTCCAAAATACAAAGCAGAGCCCTGTGTACGTGTGTGTGTCAGTCCTCATGTCAGAGGTGGCAGTTCACCAGTTGGACGGCCTGTGCAGAAAAGCTGCTCCTCATTCTGGTGGATCTTGACTTCACACTCCGATACCTGCCGCCCTAATGGCAGGAGTGTGAAGAAGCCGTGTTGTGGGTGTGTTGGATCTTTTATAATGTTATGTGCTCTTCTGATGACCCTGGTGTGGTAGATATCCTCCAGTGATGGTACGGCAGCTCCTGAGATGGATCTGGCAGTCTCTACACCACAATGTGAAGAGCCTTTCTGTCCTGTGCAGAGCAGTTCCCAAACCAGACTGTGAGGTCACTGGTGAGAACGCTCTCGATGGTGCCCCTGTAGAAGCTGCTAAGAAGTTCAGCTGGCATGCCAAACTTCTTCAGCCTTCTCAGGAAGTACAAACGCTGCTGTGACTTCTTTACCAGGCGAGTGGTGTTCTGTCACCAGGAGAGATCATCACTGATGTGAGTGCCCAGGAATTTGAAGGTGTTCGCCTTCTCTACCACTTCTCCCCCTATATGGAGTGGTGTGTGTTGCATCCTCCTCCTCCTCGGATCAACAATCATTTCCTTAGTCTTGCTGATATTTAAGGAAAGATTGTTGTCCTGGCACCATGCCACCAGGTCTGCCACCTCTCTCCTATATGCTGTCTCATTACCTCCGGTGATTATTCCAATTACTGTGGTATCATCAGCAAACTTGATGATACTGCTGTTGTGCTGGGAGGCAACACAGTCGTGAGTAAAGACGAGTGTACAGCATTGGACTGAGTACACAACCTTGAGGCGATCCAACGTTAACGGTCACTGTTCTTGATGTGTGATTCATAATTCTGACAGCCTGTGGCCTTCCTGTCAGAAAGCTCTGGATCCAGTTGCAGATGGTGTTCGACAGCCCAAGTGAGTAGAGTTTCTGTTTTTGCTTTGTGTTCAATGTGTGGTAAAAGTCAGCTGTAACACACAAATTTTATATGGTTTATATGGTGGAATAGTTTTTGATAATGTAGTATCCTGGAGAATAACTGCATAATATTTTAGTTAATAGATATACACCAGCTGGACTGGAAACAGTCAAGTCTAAAAGTCATCATTTTTTATGTTAAAATAGTAGGAAAGTTAAAAGGAACCACAACACTTGTCACTGACTTGTAATTGACCATTCTTTAGCCAATGAGCATGAGGTGTGAAACCAGAGTCAATCCGTCTTTGGAAGTGGTGACGAAGAGGAGGACGATAGCAAGGCTGCGCTCCATGTTGTCAAATGACTCCCACCCCATGCAGGACACTGTGACTGCCTTGAGGAGCTCCATCAGTGATAGGCCGCTGCACCCCAAATCTATGAAGGGGCGCTATCGCAGGTAGAATGGGAGGCAGAGCCTTCAGCTTTCAGGCCCCTCTTCTGTGGAACCAGCTCCCAGCTTGGATTCAGGAGACAGACACCCTCTCTATTTTTAAGATTAGGCTTAAAACTTTCCTTTTTGATCAAGCTTATAGTTAGGGCTGGATCAGATGACCCTGAACCACCCCTTAGTTATGCTGCTATAGGCCTAGGCTGCTGAGGGGGGTCCCATAATGCACTGTTTCTTCTCATTCACCTTTATTTACTTGTTTCTATTTCACTCTGTATTTAATCATTATTATTAATCTCTGGCTCTCTTCCACAGCATGTCTTTTGTCCTGTCTCTCTCTCCACTCAGCCCCAACCAGTCGCAGTGGATGACTGCCCCTCCCTGAGCCTGGTTCTGCTGGAGGTTTCTTCCTGTTAAAAGGGAGTTTTTCCTTCCCACCGTCGCCAAGTGCTTGCTCATACGGGGTCGTTTTGTCTGTTGGGTTTTCTCTGTGTTATTGTAGGGTCTTTACCCACAATACAAAGCGCCTTGAGGCAACTGTTTGTTGTGATTTGGCGCTATATAAATAAAATTGAATTGAATTGAGTTGAATTGAAAATATAATAATCCATTTTGTAATATAATCTTCACGTTCTGTTCTGGCCTCCATTATGTACATATTGTTTATACAGATTTTTTTAATCATTCTACTTTACCGCTTATACTTTTTATATTTTTATTTATTTTTTATTTTATCTTTTATACTTTTTATTTTATTGTACCCTAGTTATTGTTTATCCACTGTATACCTTTGCAGCTGCTACACTGAATTTCACCATCGTGGGTCTAATAAGGGGATTTGTTTTATCTTCTTATCTTAACACAAAATTTACATTATGAGAGAGACACATCTAATTTTTCATTGCATGCCCCATATCCAGCACCCCATGCAGTGCAATTATTACAGGAATGCTGGTTTTACTGGAACAACAATACAATACCAGAGTCTGACTCATGCTGGCCTGTTAACAGCTAAACATTTACACTGGAAACACATCACACACCCACAAGAGTCAAAGTCTAAACACAACTAAATGAAAGATTTAATGGTCCTGTGATTCTTTGAAAAATCAGCTACAAATTATTAAATAGAGAACTACAACAACACAACCATATTTCCCACAAAAACTGTGCAAATGACAATAAAATAAGTTAAAGGTGCTCATTTAAATTAGGCTGTTTCACTCTCACACCCCATGGCAGCTGGGATAGGCTCTAAGGGAAAGGCCAGCTCATTTCTGCCACTAAGAGGTGCTGATTCTCATACCTGCTGCTTCACACTTGGCTGCGAACCATTCCAGTGCAAGCTGGAGGCCACCACCTGACAAAGCCAGCAGGACTGCATCATCCGCAAAGAGCAGAGATGAGATCCTGAGGCCACCTAGGCGGAAGCCTTCCACCACTTGCACCACCTAGAAATTCTGTCCATAAAAATTATGAACAGAATCAGTGACAAAGGGCGGCCCTGGCAGAGTCCAACACCCACAGGAAACGGCATTATGAGTGATAACAACGGGGACACCTGGACTGAATGGCCCATAACAACAGGCCAGACACCCCCATCCTCCCACAGGATACCCCAAAGGACGCGCTCGAATGCCTTCTCCAAGTCAACAAAACACATGTAGACTGGTTGGGTAAACTCCCACGCACACTCAAATATCCTGGAGAGGATAAAGGGCTGTTCCAGTGTTTCGCAACCAGGACAAAAACCGCATTATTCCTCTTGAATCCAGGGTTTGACTAACAGACAATCAGAAGCCTTTATTCTCATCAAACACAGGTGCTGGACGAAATTGTGACTGGCATCCCATAAGACAATCACAGAGCAACAAAAACTGAACTGTGCAAATGCCTTTCCCCTCAGCAATAGTGCAATATTCTCAATATCTATATCTATATCTATATCGATAAGATATGGATATAGATATAGATATATTCACACAGCAAGTATATTTACACTTCACATATACTCAGGGAGGGTACCGGTTAAATAAATATCTATTAATAAATCATGAAAATTGTATTGCACATGGGTTTGAGGTATTGCGGAAAGAGAATATTGCACTATTGCTGAGGGGAAAGGCATTTGCACAGTTCAGTTTTTGTTGCTCTGTGAATTGTCTTTTGGGATGCCAGAGCTGGTGAGTTATTGTGAAACTCTCCTTTTCAGCACCCTGGCATAGGCCTTACTGAGGAGGCTGAGGAGTGTGATCCCCCGATTGTTGGAGCACACCCTCCGGTCCCCCTTCTTAAAGATAGGGATCACCACCCCAGTCTGCCAATCCAGAGGAACCTCCCCAGATCTCCATGTGACTTTGGGGTGATGTGTCAACCAAGACAGCCCTACAACATCCAGAGGCTTCAGGAACTTAGGGCGAATCTCATCCACTCAAGGGGTCCTGCCACCAAAGAGTTGTTTAACCACCTCAGTGACCTCACCCCCAGTGATGGGTGAGTCATCCCCCCCATCCCCAGACTCCCTACCAGCACTACACACCATGTGAGTGGAGCACACACTGTATAGGGCCTTTCCCATTGAGTTGCCTAACGGTTTGCCAGCATCGTTTCGAGGCAATCCAAAAGTCTTTTTTCCCGCCACCACAAACCGAGTTGCATTCCACTTGGCCTGCCTGCACCCATCAGCTGCCTCCAAAGTCCCAAGGTCCAAGGTCTCCTTCTTCAGCTTGATGGCTCCCTTCACCTCCGATGTCCAACATCTGGTTTGGGAATTACCACCATGACAGGTGTCCTGGTGCCATGTGCACTTATGGACATCATTATGTTTGAACATGGTGTTTGTTATGGACAAACTGTGGTTTGCACAGAAGTCCAAAAACAGAACACCGCTCGGGTTCAGATCGAGCAGGTCGTTCCTCCCAATCACGCCCCTCCAGGTCTCACTGTCAATGACCACATGAGCATTGAAGACTCTCAGTAGGATGATGAAGTCACCGGATGGAGTACCCTCAAGCAGCCAGCCCAGCGACTCCAAGAAGCCTGGGTACTCTGAACTGTCATTTGGCGCATGAGCGCAAACAACAATCAGGTCCACCAGTGAGAACTCAGACGTACAGGCAGCAAGCCGATGGGCTCCAAGGATACCCACCCATCTGCCTCTTCACTCCAGACTGGAACAGAGTCCAGGCCATGCATTTTTTCTTTATTTAAATAACAATAATTTTATCTTGGACAGGGACGTACAGCACGGGAAACAGGACGAGCTGAAAACCACAGCACAGAAGGAAATGCTTTTCTCCTCTCATATTTTGAAATGCGTGACCGGAAGTGGTGAGGGTCTAATTTAACCCGGAGCCGCGGAGCCACCTGTCAGTGAGCGACACACACCGAGCCACCTTTATCCGATCCGTGCAGCATGGGGCCGACAGGTGAGTGACGGCGGGGTGTTTGTGGGGTGACCGGAGCCTTTTTGGGTGATATGAGGGCTGTGGTAGCGTGTTCCTAACGGTGTGTCAGCGTTAGCTGTGGACTCTGCGGCGGCTAACAGCAGCTAGCCGCTAGCAGCCGTTCGCTAATAAAGACTCACCTGGAGAATAAATGATGTTCAGATCGGTTTTCAGAGCAGAATAAAGCGGAGAAAGTAGGAGTTTTATAACGGAGGCTCGTGTCTCCGTAGTTTGGCTACTGGCTTGATTTGGTCCGCAGGTGTCTGTAGCATGTGCGCTAACCTGCATGCTTATTCACGGAGCTAGCCGGCTGACAGCGCGCTGTCTGCCGGGGATGCAGCACCCGCAGTCCCATTCACAGCGCGGATCACCGTAGTCGTCATGAGAGGAAACTCCGCCAAACTCCATTAAAAAAATCCGCCAATTTAACGTCAGTGCCGCTCGCTGCTACATGCACCGCTTCCTTAAACAGAAGTAAACTCCTCTGAGCTCCATCACCAAACGCTGTTTTTCGGTAAAGTGCTGCCGACAGACGGGGCTTGTTCAGTCATAGTTTCGCTCTTTCTCACTGCTTTTACTGGGAATATCACTGTTAGAACTGATCACCGGTTAATACGTTTTATTATCTATTAATATGTTTTTATTTGTTGTCCATTTTTTTATTAATAGATTAAGGTTATTTATTCTGCCTGCCAAACGTCCCTGCAGCTGCAGATTTTTAATAAAGTTGCGATGAGCTTTTAGTGTAAATGTGCCCGTGAAGCCCGCAGTTAGCAAATATTTGAATTCGGTTCACCGTGACAGTAAATATATTTCGATGTGGGGCAGTATAAAGATGTAAAAGTAGGGCTCTCACCTTTACTGCACTATGCATTTTAAAATGAATGTGGTCATTGATGATGTTGTTTGCATTGTTCTGATCTTTATTTTAAAAAGATGTTATTTTTGTGGTATTGAAAATTGTGTGGAGTTTGAAGTTCAACTTTTATGACAACTGCAGTCTCAAGGTAGAAAAACCTGTTAGTTTGCCTTTTCCCCCCTCATCTGGTTCTCTGTGCCTGTAAGTGAGCAGAAGCCTCACCGAATGCTCCCAGCATGTCTGCGGCTGACACGCAGGGGCACGTGCCCCTGCGTGTCAGCCGCAGACATGCTGGGAGCATTCCGTGAGGCTTCTGCTCACTTACAGGCACAGAGAACCAGATGAGGGGGGAAAAGGCAAACTAACAGGTTTTTCTACCTTGAGACTGCAGTTGTCATAAAAGTTGAACTTCAAACTCCACACAATTTTCAATACCACAAAAATAACATCTTTTTAAAATAAAGATCAGAACAATGCAAACAACATCATCAATGACCACATTCATTTTAAAATGCATAGTGCAGTAAAGGTGAGAGCCCTACTTTTACATCTTTATACTGCCCCACATCGAAATATATTTACTGTCACGGTGAACCGAATTCAAATATTTGCTAACTGCGGGCTTCACGGGCACATTTACACTAAAAGCTCATCGCAACTTTATTAAAAATCTGCAGCTGCAGGGACGTTTGGCAGGCAGAATAAATAACCTTAATCTATTAATAAAAAAATGGACAACAAATAAAAACATATTAATAGATAATAAAACGTATTAACGGTGATCAGTTCTAACAGTGATATTCCCAGTAAAAGCAGTGAGAAAGAGCGAAACTATGACTGAACAAGCCCCGTCTGTCGGCAGCACTTTACCGAAAACAGCGTTTGGTGATGGAGCTCAGAGGAGTTTACTTCTGTTTAAGGAAGCGGTGCATGTAGCAGCGAGCGGCACTGACGTTAAATTGGCGGATTTTTTTAGATGGAGTTTGGCGGAGTTTCCTCTCATGACGACTACGGTGATCCGCGCTGTGAATGGGACTGCGGGTGCTGCATCCCCGGCAGACAGCGCGCTGTCAGCCGGCTAGCTCCGTGAATAAGCATGCAGGTTAGCGCACATGCTACAGACACCTGCGGACCAAATCAAGCCAGTAGCCAAACTACGGAGACACGAGCCTCCGTTATAAAACTCCTACTTTCTCCGCTTTATTCTGCTCTGAAAACCGATCTGAACATCATTTATTCTCCAGGTGAGTCTTTATTAGCGAACGGCTGCTAGCGGCTAGCTGCTGTTAGCCGCCGCAGAGTCCACAGCTAACGCTGACACACCGTTAGGAACACGCTACCACAGCCCTCATATCACCCAAAAAGGCTCCGGTCACCCCACAAGCACCCCGCCGTCACTCACCTGTCGGCCCCATGCTGCACGGATCGGATAAAGGTGGCTCGGTGTGTGTCGCTCACTGACAGGTGGCTCCGCGGCTCCGGGTTAAATTAGACCCTCACCACTTCCGGTCACGCATTTCAAAATATGAGAGGAGAAAAGCATTTCCTTCTGTGCTGTGGTTTTCAGCTCGTCCTGTTTCCCGTGCTGTACGTCCCTGTCCAAGATAAAATTATTGTTATTTAAATAAAGAAAAAATGCATGGCCTGGACTCTGTTCCAGTCTGGAGTGAGAGGCAGATGGGTGGGTATCCTTGGAGCCCATCGGCTTGCTGCCTGTACGTCTGAGTTCTCACTGGTGGACCTGATTGTTGTTTGCGCTCATGCGCCAAATGACAGTTCAGAGTACCCAGGCTTCTTGGAGTCGCTGGGCTGGCTGCTTGAGGGTACTCCATCCGGTGACTTCATCATCCTACTGAGAGTCTTCAATGCTCATGTGGTCATTGACAGTGAGACCTGGAGGGGCGTGATTGGGAGGAACGACCTGCTCGATCTGAACCCGAGCGGTGTTCTGTTTTTGGACTTCTGTGCAAACCACAGTTTGTCCATAACAAACACCATGTTCAAACATAATGATGTCCATAAGTGCACATGGCACCAGGACACCTGTCATGGTGGTAATTCCCAAACCAGATGTTGGACATCGGAGGTGAAGGGAGCCATCAAGCTGAAGAAGGAGACCTTGGACCTTGGGACTTTGGAGGCAGCTGATGGGTGCAGGCAGGCCAAGTGGAATGCAACTCGGTTTGTGGTGGCGGGAAAAAAGACTTTTGGATTGCCTCGAAACGATGCTGGCAAACCGTTAGGCAACTCAATGGGGGAAAGGCCCTATACAGTGTGTGCTCCACTCACATGGTGTGTAGTGCTGGTAGGGAGTCTGGGGATGGGGGGGGATGACTCACCCATCACTGGGGGTGAGGTCACTGAGGTGGTTAAACAACTCTTTGGTGGCAGGACCCCTTGAGTGGATGAGATTCGCCCTAAGTTCCTGAAGCCTCTGGATGTTGTAGGGCTGTCTTGGTTGACACATCACCCCAAAGTCACATGGAGATCTGGGGAGGTTCCTCTGGATTGGCAGACTGGGGTGGTGATCCCTATCTTTAAGAAGGGGGACCGGAGGGTGTGCTCCAACAATCGGGGGATCACACTCCTCAGCCTCCTCAGTAAGGCCTATGCCAGGGTGCTGAAAAGGAGAGTTTCACAATAACTCACCAGCTCTGGCATCCCAAAAGACAATCACAGAGCAACAAAAACTGAACTGTGCAAATGCCTTTCCCCTCAGCAATAGTGCAATATTCTCTTTCCGCAATACCTCAAACCCATGTGCAATACAATTTTCATGATTTATTAATAGATATTTATTTAACCGGTACCCTCCCTGAGTATATGTGAAGTGTAAATATACTTGCTGTGTGAATATATCTATATCTATATCCATATCTTATCGATATAGATATAGATATAGATATTGAGAATATTGCACTATTGCTGAGGGGAAAGGCATTTGCACAGTTCAGTTTTTGTTGCTCTGTGATTGTCTTATGGGATGCCAGTCACAATTTCGTCCAGCACCTGTGTTTGATGAGAATAAAGGCTTCTGATTGTCTGTTAGTCAAACCCTGGATTCAAGAGGAATAATGCGGTTTTTGTCCTGGTTGCGAAACACTGGAACAGCCCTTTATCCTCTCCAGGATATTTGAGTGTGCGTGGGAGTTTACCCAACCAGTCTACATGTGTTTTGTTGACTTGGAGAAGGCATTCGAGCGCGTCCTTTGGGGTATCCTGTGGGAGGATGGGGTGTCTGGCCTGTTGTTATGGGCCATTCAGTCCAGGTGTCCCCGTTGTTATCACTCATAATGCCGTTTCCTGTGGGTGTTGGACTCTGCCAGGGCCGCCCTTTGTCACTGATTCTGTTCATAATTTTTATGGACAGAATTTCTAGGTGGTGCAAGTGGTGGAAGGCTTCCGCCTAGGTGGCCTCAGGATCTCATCTCTGCTTTTTGCGGATGATGCAGTCCTGCTGGCTTTGTCAGGTGGTGGCCTCCAGCTTGCACTGGAATGGTTCGCAGCCAAGTGTGAAGCAGCAGGTATGAGAATCAGCACCTCTTAGTGGCAGAAATGAGCTGGCCTTTCCCTTAGAGCCTATCCCAGCTGCCATGGGGTGTGAGAGTGAAACAGCCTAATTTAAATGAGCACCTTTAACTTATTTTATTGTCATTTGCACAGTTTTTGTGGGAAATATGGTTGTGTTGTTGTAGTTCTCTATTTAATAATTTGTAGCTGATTTTTCAAAGAATCACAGGACCATTAAATCTTTCATTTAGTTGTGTTTAGACTTTGACTCTTGTGGGTGTGTGATGTGTTTCCAGTGTAAATGTTTAGCTGTTAACAGGCCAGCATGAGTCAGACTCTGGTATTGTATTGTTGTTCCAGTAAAACCAGCATTCCTGTAATAATTGCACTGCATGGGGTGCTGGATATGGGGCATGCAATGAAAAATTAGATGTGTCTCTCTCATAATGTAAATTTTGTGTTAAGATAAGAAGATAAAACAAATCCCCTTATTAGACCCACGATGGTGAAATTCAGTGTAGCAGCTGCAAAGGTATACAGTGGATAAACAATAACTAGGGTACAATAAAATAAAAAGTATAAAAGATAAAATAAAAAATAAATAAAAATATAAAAAGTATAAGCGGTAAAGTAGAATGATTAAAAAAATCTGTATAAACAATATGTACATAATGGAGGCCAGAACAGAACGTGAAGATTATATTACAAAATGGATTATTATATTTTCAATTCAACTCAATTCAATTCAATTTTATTTATATAGCGCCAAATCACAACAAACAGTTGCCTCAAGGCGCTTTGTATTGTGGGTAAAGACCCTACAATAACACAGAGAAAACCCAACAGACAAAACGACCCCGTATGAGCAAGCACTTGGCGACGGTGGGAAGGAAAAACTCCCTTTTAACAGGAAGAAACCTCCAGCAGAACCAGGCTCAGGGAGGGGCAGTCATCCACTGCGACTGGTTGGGGCTGAGTGGAGAGAGAGACAGGACAAAAGACATGCTGTGGAAGAGAGCCAGAGATTAATAATAATGATTAAATACAGAGTGAAATAGAAACAAGTAAATAAAGGTGAATGAGAAGAAACAGTGCATTATGGGACCCCCCTCAGCAGCCTAGGCCTATAGCAGCATAACTAAGGGGTGGTTCAGGGTCATCTGATCCAGCCCTAACTATAAGCTTGATCAAAAGGGAAAGTTTTAAGCCTAATCTTAAAAATAGAGAGGGTGTCTGTCTCCTGAATCCAAGCTGGGAGCTGGTTCCACAGAAGAGGGGCCTGAAAGCTGAAGGCTCTGCCTCCCATTCTACCTGCGATAGCGCCCCTTCATAGATTTGGGGTGCAGCGGCCTATCACTGATGGAGCTCCTCAAGGCAGTCACAGTGTCCTGCATGGGGTGGGAGTCATTTGACAACATGGAGCGCAGCCTTGCTATCGTCCTCCTCTTCGTCACCACTTCCAAAGACGGATTGACTCTGGTTTCACACCTCATGCTCATTGGCTAAAGAATGGTCAATTACAAGTCAGTGACAAGTGTTGTGGTTCCTTTTAACTTTCCTACTATTTTAACATAAAAAATGATGACTTTTAGACTTGACTGTTTCCAGTCCAGCTGGTGTATATCTATTAACTAAAATATTATGCAGTTATTCTCCAGGATACTACATTATCAAAAACTATTCCACCATATAAACCATATAAAATTTGTGTGTTACAGCTGACTTTTACCACACATTGAACACAAAGCAAAAACAGAAACTCTACTCACTTGGGCTGTTGAACACCATCTGCAACTGGATCCAGAGCTTTCTGACAGGAAGGCCACAGTCTGTCAGGATTATGAATCACACATCAAGAACAGTGACCGTTAACGCTGGAACGCCCCAAGGTTGTGTACTCAGCCCGATGCTGTACGCTCTCTTTACTCACAACTGTGTTGCGTCCCAGCACAACAGCAGTATCATCAAGTTTGCTGATGATACCACAGTAATTGGACTACTCACCGGAGGTAATGAGACAGCATATAGGAGAGAGGTGGCAGCAAGAGTAAGGAAATGATTGTTGATCCGAGGAGGAGGAGGGTGCAACACACACCACTCCATATAGGGGGAGAGGTGGCGGAGAGGGTGAACACCTTCAAATTCCTGGGCACTCACATCAGTGACGATCTCTCCTGGTCACACAACATCACTCGCCTGGTAAAGAAGTCACAGCAGCGTTTTTACTTCCTGACAAGGCTGAAGACGTTTGGCATGCCAGCTGAACTTCTTAGCAGCTTCTACAGGGACGCCATCAAGAGTATTCTCACCAATGGCCTCACAGTCAGGTTTGGGAACTGCTCTGCACAGGACAGAACGGCTCTTAAAAGGGTGGTGAAGACTGCCAGATTCATCTCAGGAGCTGCCTTAACATCACTGGAGGACATCTACCACACCAGGGTCATCAAAAGAGCACGTAACATTATAAAAGATGCAACACACCCACAACACGGCCTCTTCACACTCCTGCCATCAGGGCGGAGGTATCGAAGTGTGAAATCAAGAACCACCAGAATGAGGAGCAGCTTTTCTGCACAGGCCGTCCGACTGGTGAACTGCCATCTCTGACGTGAGGACTGACTGACATCACACATCACACACACACACACACACACACACACACACACACACACACACACACACACACAGTGTTCTGCTTTGTATTTTGGACTGCAAATTGGACTACATGCATATGACACATTACACAAGACTGTTTACAATAACCCACTGCTGTACCACTGCACAAACACACTTCATGCAACTTCATCTATAAGGTTTAACTCATGTATATAACTGGTCTATTTTGTCTATTTTTATATTTTTTAATTATTATTATTGAGCCAGAGCAGAAGAAGTGCAGAGTAAGAATTTCATTGTTCAGTTTAACTGACTGTTTACTGTGCACATGACAATAAAGCACTCTTGAATCTTGAAGGGCCAAGACCTAGAGCCAAATTGAACATCATCTGGGTCTGATCCAGATTCTGGATTTGCAGGCTATTTTAGCATTATTAAGGTTTTAATTAACCCAGTGTTGTTAAATGTTTGTCCTAAATGTTATGCAGCCATCTGCCACCAGATGGAGCTGCAGATCCGTTACAAAGTCCGTGATACATCAGGGCAGATCCATTCCAGAGTCCCTTTGCTATCTGGGGTGGTATATAATCAATGTGTTTGAAAATGAAGCACAAGAATTAAATAAAATTTGAAGTGTTAAAAAATGCAATTGCCAAAGTTTTTGTGGGGACACTTCATAGGATCAGTAAATACTGTGATAAACATCTGTGAATAAAATGAGTTGTACAACATTAAGTTTCCTTTTTGCTGTCTTTGTTTTAGTTATTAAGTTACCTTTTAGCCATCTTTTTTTTAGTTGTTAAGCTTCCTTTGGGTTTTTTTTTTTAGCTGTTCAGTTTCCTTTTGGTTTTTTTTAGTTAAGTTTCCCTTTTGCCAACTTTTTTTAGTTGTCAAGTTACCGTTTGTTTTGTTTTTTTAGCTGTTAAGTTTCCTTTTGTTTTGTTTTTTTAGTTGTTAAGTTTGCTTTTGGTTTTTTTAGTTGTTAAGTTTCCTTTTTGTCATGTTTTTTTTTCTTAGTTAAGTTACCTTTCTGCCGTCTTTTTTTTTTTTTTTTTAGTTGTTAAGTTTCCTTTTTGGGTATTTTAGTTGTTGAGGTTTTTTTTGCCCTCTTTTTCTTTTAGTTAAGTTTCTATTTTGCCATGTTTTGTTTTAGTTGTTAAGTTACCTTTTTGTCATCTTTTTTTTTTAGTTGATCATTTTCCTTTTGTTTTTTTTTTAGTTTTTATATGACAAACATGACAAAAAGGAAACTTAACAACCAAAAAAAAGACAGCAAAAAGGAAACTTAACTAAAAAACCCGAAAGGAAACTTAACAACTAAAAAAACAAACACATTAGTCTTCCCATGAGCGGATCCAAACTCTGCAGTGAGAGTGCTTCAGTGCAGTGATGTGGACATGTATGACTTGCATGTTTTCACTTTGGACTTGCGTAGCTGCCTTAGCTGGACCACTCTGGATGTTGTTGTGCGTGGAGCATCCTTTCCTCCTCAGCCTGCTCATAATGTTTGGCCTGTTGGGCCTTTGATAGCGACTTCCACTGTGGACAGAAGAACACACTGTCAGCATCCACACTGCTACTACATGTAACTACAGGACAGCTGGGACACATTCACAAACATGAGCATCAAACATTACAAGATGCATAGCTCTATGCACAGTTACACACTTACCCTCTCTCCCAAGACTGCATTCACAGCTGCACTCCTGCTGATGTTCAGTCAGCCATGACCTTTGGCCTCTGCCCCTTTAAAAACAGCATGGAGGCATTGGGTGGCTTCTTGACATACAGCCGGTCATCATCCTGCTGCTCATGCCGCTTCCTCTTTCTACAGGAATAAAACACAGAGTAAGAGCACATGTGTGTGCAGCTGTGAGGAAAGTACTTTAAAGACACGAGTAGAGCTGTATTAGCTGAATCTAAGCTCCATTAAAGGAGGTTGATTACAATCATTCATGCAGGCATGTGCAGATAAAAGACAGATACTGTAGATCATGAGCCAGTCCCATTCAAAAAAAAGTCTAAAAGCAGCAGAGCAAGCTTACTTTGGAGAGGGAGTGTTAAGTGGAGGAGCAGAGGTCACACACAACACACCATTCCTACAAAGATACAGAGACAGATATGAGATAACGGAGTTGATCAAGATACAGATGTTCGGCAGCTGTGTTCACTCGTGTGTTTTACTTACAGTACTCCAACAGGACACAGGTACTGGACCATGCAATCAGGGATCTGGATCTCCTGAGTGTCTCTGCTGAGGCTCTCATGCCATTAACCAAATATTTCAGCCTTCTGAAATATTCTGTTCCCCCTCCATAACATGGAACAACTTAGTTTGCCACTGTGGATGTTAAATTGTGGAGACTTGGGCTCTTTCCTTCCCTTATCCCCCTTTTTTTGAACGTTGTGGAAAGAAAAATATCAAGCATATTTTTCAAAATTATATTTATTAGGATTTACATAAACTCCAAACAAGCACACCTGTGAAAATACACAAACAGAAAAATGGCACAAAAAAAAACTAAGTTCCTGCATATTATCAGATGCAAATATAAATGAAGCAGTGGAGCTTAACTGCCACAAGTACTGCCATCATTAAGAGTAGCAGTACAGTAGCATACAGTTGCTGAGGCACACCAGAAGGTGTTTATGAGTAAAACACAAGCAAAAAAACAAACTTCAGAACTCAGTCGGCTTTAAAAGCCAGGACACCTGGGCATCCATCCACCCACGCACCTGTCCTAAAAAGAACAAGCAAAGCAAACGTATCTTTGTTCTGTTGTTGGGTTTCCCACACGTGTCTGATGGAACCACCTCAGGCACATCTCACACTGTATCTAAAAGGGATAAATAAGGAATTTTCAACAAAAATCTCTGTTTACAATTACAACATCCATTTTATTTCTATCCCCACTTATTCAAATATAGGTCTGCAGGGGTGCAGGTCCTTATCCAAGCTTGCATTCCACAAGATAAAATTACAGTATGTGTTCTCCATTTAACTTCCTAACACTACATGTTTGAATAATTGAATAAATTATGTTACCCAGTTCAAGTCCTCGTTTTCCATCTAAGAATAAATAAGAATAAATTTAAAGTTTAGAAACATAACTATATAGATGTATTTTTTCATCGTTTGCATAATCACTTTCAAATCCTTTTGATTCAAAATATGTCTGTGGAGTTCAGTGACTTGTTTTGAGACGTAAATCTGGCCACTACCTGGTAACTATGAAACAGGATGTGGTAAGCACCAACATAATTTATTATGGAGGTGTCTATGAGAATGTGTCATTTTTGAACATGATTAGTGACAAAAGTAGCATTATGAACTTTATAAACAGAAAATAAAATTGTTCAGTATTATTTATTTGTGGATAAAGAAATGCAATTTTGAAAGTCATGTTATTGTTGTCTCTGTTATCAGTGTAGTCAGTTTTGGCTAAGTATTCCTGTCCTTGTGGCAACAGCTACAAAAAAGTGTAATCATAATAGCAACACAAACATGTGTTAGGGATTATTTTTACTCAGTGAATAAAGGACAAATGTTTCAAAGTAAACTCCAGTAAGTTAATTAATAAACAGTGGTTCCACCAAATAATGAACAATTAAATAATACACTAGACTGAGAGCAACAGATAGATAATGCTAGACTAACTTCTCTGTCTCAGTGCATCTTATCCTGGAGGCCACAGAACGTACAGTTAGAACATCACCAACGTCACCATGTTCTGTTATTAATCTGGACAAGATTGATAAATGACTAATTAAAAACATCAGGAAGATAATGTGCTTTATGACTCCACTGCTGCTGAGAGGAATCTGGGTCATGCAAAACCAGTTTGGACGAGTCCAGAAGGCCAGCTACAGCGCCCAGAATGATACAGAGAGATAAGAGGCAGTATGAAGATGTTATGGTGAGACAGGAACACAGGCTCAGAGGGAGAGAGAGGACACAGGCCTGTCTCCTCCTGGGTCCCCATATGCATGTGTGTGTCTTTTCCGAATCTTCAATTTAATAAATGTTTCATTCTTTTTTAATTAAAGTGTTTCAGGTGTCCTCCTTCACAAAAAACATTATTACCTGTCACATGTAAATAATATAATTTTTATAGAACAATATAAGATTTCTCACCACTGTTGAGGAGAAGTCTCACAGCGATGTCCAACCTGAGGCTATTGACTGCCTCTCTGGAAACGGGGAAATCCACAGCATCTTTTCCAAGGAGTCTTTCTGCAAACTGACATGTCAAGCTTTATTTAATGACTTTAAATTGAAGATAGTAACAAAGTCTGTATGTTTCAAAACATATATTGTAATCATAAATTCATAAAATGTGTGAAAATATGCACCTTCAATGCAAACCCTCCACATGATGTGCTGTCTCTGGTGCTTGGGATGCTTGACAGTATCACATGTCCACCTTGATACACGGCATCCCTTCCTCCTCATAAATGCCCTTTTAACATAGATATATTAACAATAATAAAATTGACTGAATATAATGCTTGAGTTAAAGGAACTAAATATCCACCCATACCTTGTGATTTGCAAACATTTTTGGAGGTCTTGTTTTGGCTCTCCCAGGGGATCCAAAAACAAAGACCTTTTGTCTTGTGGGTAGATCACCTAAAAAGTGTGCAGTCAAAAGTCGTCATGTGGTTTTAGCATATTAAAAAACTATGGTATAAGATTTTAAAATCTAAAAACGACTTCTTACCACTAATGTCCAGTGGTGATGACGATTATTAATTCCCAGAATTATTTCATAATTATTTGGGTTCATCTGTGGTGTAAAAAGAAAGCAACAACCAAAAATGTATGTTTATCAATACAAACAATGTACTATGGTTAGAATTTGGTGTAGGCACTACTATCAGGTAATATATGTTAAAAAATATCACAACCATCAACATATCTAAGAGTCGAAAGTGTTATTACCACATGGAAAAGTCACCCGAAAACACATAGTCGAATGAATAAGATCTACCTTTAATCTGGGACTTTCTCCCTGCCACATTGCTGTCATTGAAATGAATCTACAAAGGCAGCCTGTCCTGTGTTCTGGATGTTGTAATCCTTCACGATGACAGCCATAAATGCATTAATAGACTGCAAATGAATTTAAGATTAGCAAATTACTATAACAGCTTTGAAATTTTAAAACAATATACGTACTGTACCTCACTCTCCAGTTCCATATCAGGACCAATTTTATTTATGTCAGAGTAAAACAATTTGTACGCATTCACTCTCGCAAGGAGGACATGAACATCTTTTCCCATAAAAGCTTCACGCACATCTGATGATGAGGATGGGATAGGGGGTGGTGGAAGACAAAACAAAAGTTATAGATAAGTTTAGTTAGCTTGATACTGATTTCCTGTAATTAAAAAAAAAAAAAAGTCTTGTATATATTATCCACCATTCAATAAATAAAATAATTGGAATATTAGAAAATAGAAACTTCACTGATGAAAACAGCTACTATTTTCAACACAGAAATTAATAACATATCTGGTAGTATTAATTGTATTGATTGACTTTTTACTAAAACAAGATAAGAAGAGCTGTATAGACACAGAGGATCTTTATGAGACATACACATGTAGGATAACTGAAAATGATATGTTGAAACCATGTTTGAGTTAAAAAAAAAAAAGGACTCACATTTCTCAGCTAGAGTTTTTCTTTGTGGGATGGTAGACTGAAGAGTTGTAGGTGTAGCAGAGGCAGGTGGTGGTGGAGCAGAGGGAGGTGGTGGTGGAGCAGAGGGAGGTGGTGGTGGAGCAGAGGCTGGTGGTGGATAGTTAAGGAGCACATCATATTCCACACTGTCCATATTTATGAAAAGTCTTCACTTGCTGAAAGATTCTCCTTCAGGCACATTAGCAAGTTATGGTCCATACACCGAACACCTAGCTGCCTTGCAAATTTGCATAATTGATAGGAGGGATACCATCACGTGATTTTTGACTTTACAGAAATCGCCCTATTTGTCATTATTGCAATATCCAGTGGTACATTAAACCCTTTCATGCATGAATTATGAGAACCTCAGTCAAGATTTTTTCCTGAATGTTTTTATTCCTCTTTAGGCATGGAAAACAAAAAACAGTCAAAATTGTGTTTATGAACCTATTTGTCCTGGAGTTACAAACATGTCCACCCAGCTGGATGTCATATGTTTGACTTTTGAACCAGAGAAATATGTGTTTAACAAACCAGTAACAGAAAATGATGTTGCATCATCAGATCCACTGCTGCTACTGTGAGCACTGACTAATCCTGATGCTGTTAATTCAGATGACAAACGATAAAAGAAATACAACTTCACATGACAGGTCTGTATGCAGCAATGAATGGGATGACGCACAAGCATCCTCTGTGTTGGCTCATAAGCATCTCTAACAAAACACATGCATATACAAAAGGGACAGCTTTGAACAGTCATCCACTGTAGTGACCACTATGCATGAAAGGGTGAATTTGTGCATCAATATTTGTAAATTAGCATCTCAACAATGACACAGAAAGTTTATTCTGTATTTATCCACGAAGGCCTTTTTTGATGTTTTTTGCTTCAATAACATTACCGGAAATATTTCTCCCGTGTAACTTTGGCAAATAAGGAGCAAATGTTTTCAAATTCTCCAGGATAGTTGTGTTTGATGGTGAGACTGAACAACCCAAATATCAAGATGATTCGTTAATCACTGATCTATAGGGTAGGAAAACATTACATGGTGTGCACCTCAGGCCGATACTTCACAGACTGATAGAGGAATATTTTAAGGTATGTAATGCATATGCTAGAGATGATTATTTAAGACAAAACATTACAACAGACATTAACTACCAAAGTTAGCAACTAGAAATATCTCTCATTAATCCCATAATATTTTACATTAGAGAGGGATTTACCTGAAAGCCTACACTCTCAACTTTTCAGGAAGTCTAATCTTTGGTGTCCTGGCATGAGCTAGCGTCCATATATCAGCAATAGAGAATGATAAATACATGTGATGTGTTGGAAAACACTGTTTGGTGGCTGACTGATATCTGTCCGGCTAAAGTGACCATGACAAAAGTTGGAAAACACTTTGATTCTCTCGATTAAAAAACAACACGAAACTGTAAGAAAAATACCGACACAAGACCAGATTTATTTGTTATTTATTGTTTTTGTCTCTATTTTTACCAGGAGCTGTAGATTAACATGAAAGTCAGAACCTTGACATGATTTTGTCGAGTCGTTTTACCGAGAAAACGATCAGAAGCGCCGTGAAGACTGTCGGATCCGCCTCTCTGGCTGCAGTGCGCGCTCCCGACACAGGGGGAACAGATTTTCATGGGGGAACAGAATTTCTTACAATCCAGCCAATTTGGTGCCTCAGGTGAGTTGAAGGTACGAACTGCTTACTGCGAACTGAGATGTGCAACTCGCCCCTCCCCCTCTAACCACTGGCTCAGTAGGCACCCCCAATTTCCCACACCTCAGCACGGGGCAGGGAGGACTTGGTTTTTACAAGATCTCCAGCCCCACTGGCTGAATGCAGCCCCAAACCATGACAGAACCGGCACTATGTTTCACAGGCAGCTGTAGAGGCTCACTGTCGCACCTCCCTCCTGATCTCCTCCATACATACTGATGATAATTTGAACAGAAATTTCCAATTTGTTCTCATCACTCTATGAAACCCATTGTTGAGTGCCTTTTTGAGTAATCCATGTTCATTTTGAAGTGGCTTTAAAAAAACACCAAACTAACTGTATTCCAAAAACCAGGATTCATGTGTATCGACCAGTTCATCTTCAGTTTCTGAGAAGGCACACCTGTCCGATGGTGGAAGGACGGTTGGGACAGTACTGTCATGCAAGTCAGGTTTGACACCAGACAGCAGAAGCAGGAGGTGATGGGTGTTCGTATTAATGCTGACGACACATTATAATCTTTAGTGGGTAGTTTTAAAATAGTTTTATAATTGATAAAAGTGCAGCCTGAAGCTGCGTTCATGGAACTTTTATCAGGAGACTGAAAAGGGAGACGGCTTGGATCGCTCAGCGCAGCTTTTTTAAAAACCCATTTACTTACTTAGTTATTAGAGTCACTGAAATAAATTGATGAACACCATGTTTTATGACATGCAGTGGAAAATGTGTGAAACTTAAGTGGCTGCATCCGTGCCTGTCAGCATACTCAGTTTGTGCACCTCTAAATAAATACTGCAGTATTCGGCTGGAAACTGTTGTGGAACATGTGCCTTTTGTTGGATTTGGTCTCTTTCACAGCAGCGTGACTGCCATCGCTGTGAATGATAATTTGAAAAGCAGGTGTTGTGCCATAAAGTGATCCCGATGTTTGTGTGTTTTAATGTGTAATGTCTTTGCTTATATTGGTAAACAGAGTGCAGTCAACATGATTTATGAAGGGCTTATGTATAAAATGAAGAAATAACCTGACTCTTTAAGAGTCTGTGTTATTGCACCTGCATTATAATCAATCCAGAGCTTTTTGGATACTTCAAATATCTTTATAGAACTGTGATGTTATATTTGTTGTGATCTCTGCAGCCTTCTGAGCCAGATTTCTGTTTAAAAAGACATTTTTAATGTCAGTGACATTTTTTACCTTGATTAAAAAACAAATATATAAAAGTCACTTTGCCAAAAATTGATTGCAGCTTCTGTCTTGTGACAGAAATGTTGTTTCTCACTCAAAATGACCTGATATCATTCACGAGAGAGATGTTTGACACATGCTCGACAGATTAGAGGCCAACAAGTCATTTACAGCACTTTAAATACAGGCAGTCATTTTTGGACAAATACTTTTTGGCAAAAAATCACTTTTTGGCACAACACTATGATTCTGTTAGACTCATAGTACCCCTGCGCAAATATAAATGGATGAATATGCAGCGTAGCAGGCTGTGAACAAAGACATTACCACCAGTTTTCCCGAATGCTGCTTAAGAGCGTTCCCATCCATCGCCGCATTGCCTACGTCATGAGTGGGGGATCTCACTTTCGGCCACAGACCCGCCAATGTCCCGTCACGGATCGTCCGGCTTTTTTAAGTGGCTGCATCTGTACACGGACCTCATCACACCACCAGGAGCCCACTCAGACTTCTGTTCTTTCCTTTAAAGGAGCTCTGTGGAGCCTCGGTGAACTGCAGGCATCTTTCTCCTGCTCACTGTTCGAGCTCAGGCTCACATACAGTGTATCCGAGCATTCAGGCTCTCTGAACCACATTGTAGTCAGATGCCTCATGTCTGCTTTAATCTGTTAACCAGCCCATCTAGGGGTAGGGTTAAGGCACATTGACGAGCTTATAATTCAAACTTTATGGTAGGATAAGCCATCAAGGGAACTCTGTAGACCTCCAATAAAATCAGTCATTGAAACTGTGGTAAGGCAAAGACCAGGATGTAGAATAATGTGTAAAGTTCAGTTATGAGAAAGAAATCTTGAACTGCTGGGACTTCTTCTGACAAACTGACTAAACAGCACTCGCTCAGTCAGCTTGTTTGAAAGTGCAGGTGTGTGCAGGTGTGTGCAGCGTGGAGCTGCAGCTCCCGTCTGAGTACGAGTTTCATGTCACAGTTGCCAAAAATGATGCCAAACTGAAAATGTGTAATTTAGGCCTTGTTGTAGGGAGAAGAGAAGCAGAAGGAGGAAACATAACACTGATTTGAATCCACTTTTGGCTCCTTCAGCATTTATTTGGACTGAAGCTCTTTGTAATGTCTATGATTTACCACCAGGTGTCGTCCTTGAATTCGGTTTACCTTGATGAGAGTTTTTCCTCCACCTGTTCTTGCATGTGCTCCAGACGCTGTTACATTTTTTTAGTTTGCAGCAAATTTAGGCCCCAAACACTTGAATTTTTCTACATTAATACCTTCATACCTTTTACTCCTGGATTTAAGGAGTTAAGGAAAGCTCACTCGTCTGTGTCTCCCTGGTTTGTCAGACTCAGAGTTTCTGTCTGAGTTGCTTCAAAAGTGTCTCAGAGCTGAACTTGATTTCAGAACTTTCTGAGAACTTTTTCTTTCCGGTTCCTCCAAAGTCACCAACCTGCCTGTGTGCAGTCAGAGGAGATGCTGTGCAGCTGCTAATACAGATCACAGGATCATTATGTATTAAATATTCAATGGCTGTGTAACCCGTGCTTAAAAGAAACACTTTGTGAGTGAATGAGAAACACTGAATATTAATTTATTGATTGATGGTCTCCACCTTCTGCTGGAACTCCGTCACATCTTTCTTCTGTTCTTGATTTTCTGATGAATTTTTTCTCGACAGCTTCAGGCCTCGCTGCCTCTCACTCCTTCCTGCTTCAGCTGCAGTGGCCTTTATGTTTATCCATGGAGCACAGATAACAGATGCCCTGCTGACCCGTGCAGCAGAAGATCTTCATCACCTCACTGTGGTGAAGGCAGATGTTACCGTGAAGTTTCTTGGAGGGGTTCATTAGCTTGTGTGTTTATTTTAATGCATTATGATGAGCCTGGAGGTGCTGCTCACAGTGAGAGACCACACAGTATGTGATGGCTTTCAGCTTCTTCTCAGTACACAAATCACAGGCCACACTTCCAGCCCTCTGCAGCTCCTCCACTACCTCTGCCAGCATGGTGTTTTTCACCAGAGCAGGCCTCGGCGTGAAGGTCTGTCTGCGCTGTGGGACTGTTTCTGATCTTTATCCCAGTAGATGTGAATGGTTCATGCAGCAGTTGTGTCTGCAGGGAATAGTCACCGGATCCTTCAGCAGATCCAAACAGCAGAGTTTTCCCGGGTCCATCTCACCACTCAGACAGTGAGTGTGAGCTAGCTTCACTTCCTCACACAAAAAAGCAGCAGATTTACCTGAACAACAGCTGAGCTCTTCCATCTCACCTGCTGACACCGATCAACACATAAAACGTTGATCAGATTTATCCAAGTTTCATATTCT
>JAMQGT020004340.1:0-16840 GCA_024447675.2 Pterophyllum scalare | reverse complement strand
GCTTAAAGTTCGGGGTGTTGCCCTTTTGGTTGAAAGGTTGTGCTGATACAGACATCTCTAGCTAGTCATTGTCTGCCAGGCCTCACCCCTGTTTGAGTGACTGACCTGAACCTCAGGACAGCTCAGTGTCTTACATAACGTTTTACATGGAAATATCTGACCAATATGGTGCTTCTATGTGTTACAGGACATTTAAGGTGTATGTGCTTCAGTTTTGGTTACTGAAATTCTAGTATTTTATTTCATGTTAGTAAGCTGTCATATGTGTATATGCATTACACCTGTACAGTTTATTGATATACATACTGGAACCTATCCCAGCTATGATAGCGCGAGAGGCAGGATACACCCTGGACAGGTTGCCAGCCTGTCGCAGGGCTAACACAGAGAAACAGACAACCATTCACACTCACATTCACACCTGTGGGCAATTTATGGTAACCAATTAACCTAACTCCACTAAGTACATGCCTTTGGACTGTTGGAGGAAACTGGAGCACCCAGAGGAAACCCATGTAAACACAGGAAGAATATCCAAACTCCACACAGAAAGGACTCCGCCAAGGTGGGGTCAAACCAAGATCTTCTTGCTAACCACCAGACCACAGAGAAATGCACACCATGGCTAAAATATTATCAAGTCTTCAAAAATGCACAAAGCAGTGGGGGCCATCACAGTGAAAATAACCATCCTTTAAGTATAGTCTATGCTTATCCTATCCTATCCTTTGTATTCTAAACTAAAACACCATTCAGAAATCCTGGACTTTGGGGGGGGGCTGTCATGTCTGGCAGTTTTTCCAATCAGAATGATGGTCCAAATGCGTTGTGCTGCCAAACATATTTGCTTTTACAAGAAGAGCCCTATAAGTTTATATAGGCTATTCTTGTTAATGTTTATATATTTTATTTTATTTACTCTTGCCAGATCTGACAGGCAGGAAGAAAAAAAAAGAAAGAAAGAGAGAAGCCAAAAAAAAAAAAAAAGCGGGAGACAACAGAGAAAAAAAATAAATAGATAGATGCACATTCATACACACCTATGTATACATGCATATACACACACACACACACACACGCACACACACACAGTCTTCTTGTGGTTTGTAGTTATGTGTGTGTTCCTCTGTCATGGAACGTACTCAATAATGAGGGCAAAAAGCCGCAACCACCCCCATCCAGATCCAGAAGTAAGCAGGGAAAGACCCAGGGGACCTAGGCCATCCATGGCCGGCAAGGAGCTCAGAAGACCCGAGGCCACACATCCCGATGGCAACCATGCGCACACCCCAGAGGAGGAAGGAGGGAGACCCTAGACAGAGCCCCCACAGTCAACGGGCAAGAGCCCGGAGAGCCAGAGGCAACGAGCACCCCACCCCCCCGGTAGGCCGGCCCCCCCAGCACGAGCCGAGAACGCGGCCCCAAGGCCCCAGGCACCCAGGATCCGCCCAACACCCAGCAGAGCCCCCCACGCCCAAGAGGCCCGAGCCACCCCAGGCCACAGCCGCCAAGGGAGTAGGCCAAAAGCCACGTCAAGACATCCGGCCACGCACCCCAGGACCCCTGGGCATCCACATCCCAGGGGCGGCAGTGACGATCAATGGGGAGTAGTGGGGAGCGGTAGGGAGGGGGAACTCCTGGACTTAACTCGCCTTTAATTCAGTATTATTCTGTCAGAACAAGCCTGTCTCTACATCTTGTTCCAAAAAAAACTGTAAGTGCATTCCTAGCATGAGAAGCACTGTCAGTGTTGCGATGTGAGTGATAGCTGCACATTCATTTAAAAATCTGCAAAAATACTAATGGGAATGGTAAGATTTATCACTGACTTGGACTGCTGAAAAAGATCATACACAAGGCCAACTGCGCTTTCTTCCACCGGCATTTCTCCACAAGTCAAAACGAAAAACATGGCACACTGACAATTTAAGCATATACAAAATGAGAAGGCAACTGTCCACATGCTTTAATATACCGGTCATCAATTAAGCTACTCCCATTGCATTTACAAGCCTCATTAATTTGGGGAAAACCTAATTAGAAGCCATACAGGTACAGTTCTCACTGGTTACTATTGTCATGTCTCGTTAGGTATTCCAGAGTTTAATAAAGTTTGCAAATGATATCACTTTGAATATAACTTGTCTCACTTATTTCATCATCAGTCAATATTTACCATCTTTATAAAGTTCTTCTGAAGAATAATTTTGTTGAGCCTGCATATAAAAATGACTCTGGATCCTGGATTAGCATTTCATATGAGTGAACTTTAATATGTGCAAATGCCATTTGCCTTTGGTTCATAGCAGAGGTTTCACTGATTCAAGTGAAAAATGTCAAATTCCTCTGAATTGCATGTGTGAAATACCATCTTTTCAGTCTACATGAAAAACTCCAAATTAAATTCAATGTGTCAAAATCATCAGATACTGAGGCATGAAACAGACATGCATAGGTGGATGGATGCAGACTTGCATGTGCACACAAACCTCCCGTGACTTGATGAGGTTGTTGTGATTAATAGGGGTGCAAATCACTTGCAATCTAAGAGAACCATTTGACTCTCCTAACGCCTTCAACACACACACACACACACACACACCACATGCAGAGTGCTCAGCCTTTGGTGCTTAATGGAGCCCTCATATGGGTTATTGATCGGGCAGACCACAGTGAGATTAATTTATTCTCCCAATCAAGCTTTAATTAATAGCAGGACACTGGTAAGACCCCCATTAAAACTCATGGTCATTACTCACAGCATGAACGTACAGGGAACCAATAATCAAAAAATGCCTGATGTTCCCTTGTCCCATATTCAGGATTTCTCCTAGCTGAACCAAGAACACATAATAGGTTTGTTATGGTCCTGGGCCACAGGCCCAGTGTTTTGAGTTTCTTTTGTAAAGTTATGTTTTTTGTTTTCTTTCCAGTTGTGTTTGTAGTTTAGTATTAGGATTTTAGTTTTCCTTTGGTTTCCGTTTAGCTTTCCATGTTAGTTCTGATCTTCCCTGTGTTCCTGTGTGTGTTGTCTCTGTGTCTTGGCCCTGCTGTGTTTTTAGGTTCCCTCTCCCATGGCTTTAGAGTTAAGATCTCCCTGTGTTTTCAGCCTGTGTTCAAGTGGGTGTCTAGTCATGTTCAGGTCCCCTCTGCCTTAAGTTTACATGTTGGTCTTGGTTATTCACTTCCTGTTTTATTTTGACAGTCTTGTGTTCCTTGTGCTTTGTATTTAGTTTTCCTTCCCCTTGTCTCCTTAGTGTTATTGTGTCCAGCTGTGTTCCCCACATGTTTCCACTCCCCTCATTATCCCTTTGTGTATTTATTGTCTGCAGTTCGCCTTGGTCCTTGTTGCATCATTGTTGGTTTTTCCCTACTGTGTGCTTTATGCCTAATTCATGTTTTTGCTGCCAAGTATTTTGGATTAAAGCTTTAAGTTATTGTTAACCTCCTCATCTGAGTCCTGCATTGGGGTCCTTTGCCTTGCTTGCCACAACCCAAACCTGACAAGGTTATGTTTTGCAATAGAATTTTCTGTAAAAGAAAAGCAGCCACGACACGTGCAAGAGTTTCACACAAAGTTGTATTCTGCTTGTATAAATCAGCTGGTCTTTTGACAGTTTTATGGACCTGAAACCAAGTGAAATACTTGTCCTCTTCTGATTAGTAACTTAATCCAATCCAAACCAACACAAGGATGACCGCTCTAATGGAGTGCTTCAATTAACTATGTTACAGCCCACTACACTGTGTCAGTTCTATACAGTACTTGTTTACATTTTGAAAAATTAGGTTTGGGGAATCAAAACTCCAATAAATCCAAGTGGATGCAAATATTTAAAAATAAAACCCCAAATATTTTATATGCTTTATTTGCTCTTATTTCATTTCAACACAGTGTAAGTGTGTCTAATACATTTTGCAGTAATTTATGGTTGTTCTAGTTTTTCTCTTCAGTCAGACTTCAAACCAGGTCTATCACTGTGTGTGTGAGAGAGGAGGAGGAGCAGACTAGCGCACAACACAGTAGAAGAAGTAGCCTAGACCAACCAACCTTTGTCCAACCAAAGGCTGAAAGCACTAACGGTTCTTCTACTCAGTTCCAGCTGAACCACCAGATAACCCAGCAAGACTGTCATAAAGCTCAAGAGTGAGGACCCAAAAGCCATATGCATGAAGCAGATTGAGTTTTTAAAAAAAAAATTTTTTTAAAGTGAGCTTTTTATAGCTGATGAAAAGTTAAAAAAAATGAATTAATTGTGTTCTAACAGAGCCCAAAAAGAGTCCACAAAGCAAGAAGCAAAATCCAGAGAACCACATGTGAGAAGAATGCAGAAAAACACACAAGGAGGCTCAACAGACAGAGCACAGTATGAATCAACAATGGTCGGGGATAAGACTGATACTATACACCAATCAAGCATAACATTATGAACACCTGCCAAAACAGCCCTGACCCATCGAAGCCTGGACTCCACTAGACCCCCTGAAGGTGTGCTATCGAATCTGGAACCAAGATATTAGCAACAGAACCTTCTTCCCATAGTCCATCCTGGTGCCATGTGTTCCCCAGGTAAAGTGACACACACACACACACATACAGAGAGCCATCTAGGTGATGTTAAAGCCTCATACACAACAAAGTGCAATGCTTTCTATCAGAACCAGCACTAATATTTTTGGCAGTTGGATTGGACCACACCGGGCAGCTTTCGCTCCCCACATGCATCAGTGAGCCTTGGCCACTCATGACCTGTCTCTGGTTCACCAGTGTTCCTTCTTTGACCACTGCAGATTGGGAACACCCCGCAAGAGCTGCAGTTTCAGAGATGCTCTGACCCAGTTGTCTAGCTATCACTCAAATCCTTACACTTGCCCATTTTTCCTGCTTCTAAAACATTAACTCTGAGGACAAAAAGTTCACTTATTTCCTAATATACCCCACCCACTAATAGGCAGCATGATGAAGAGATAATCAGTATTATTTGCTTCACCAGTCAGTAGACATAATGTTGTGCTTGATCGGTGTACAAACAGAAGGCTAATCAGGGGATTAGGAAACGAAAGGGTAACAAGACACAGGTGAGGATAATCAAGAGAATGAGACAAGAGGAGAGCAATAAAACTTAACATAACCAACTCCTCCCTGTCACATCCATTTCCACTGTTGCCATCTTGGTTGGCGACGGTGGAAATACTCAACTCAAGGCTTCAAAACGAGACTTCAGATACATCTTTTAAACTGTCTAAGGTTAGAAATAGAGATCTAAACAGTGCAAAACAATCTAGGCTGAAACTTAAAATATATTTTCTGGGAACATATGAGACTACCAATAGCATGACTTTTTGTATGTATCACTAAATGAACTGATGCTGAACTTAAAACCTGCGGCTCATTATGCAAGTCTGCTGTAAAATCTGATTATGAAAAAAAATCTCATGATCAGGATTATGGTAAATGTTTTTATATTAACAGGCTGCAAAATAAGGTTCAGTCTGCAGCGCAGAGTGTGACTCTGCATATATTAGGACTGAAATTTAAATTTGTGTATATTCAGTGGCAGCTAATATGCATGTGAAATAATATTACTTCCTTGGTGCATGGTTTATTTCGATCACAACTTATGACATTACACACATGCAGATAAAAAAAATGGAAACACATGCAATTACCCACATGTTTAAACAAACAAGCAGAAATAAGAGGACAAGAGAATGGGGGTTGAGAGGCAGATGGTTGAGGTGGAATGTGATTTGCCAGACTGCATTCAGCAGATCATAAATCTCTTGTAATGCTACCCATGCTCAGAATGATTATGCTAAAAGTGGATATTGGAACTGAAGTTGGTGCCATTAGCAGGCAGGAAGTAAATACTCAGACACAAGCTTCCTCTCACTGAGATGGGCATTTAGTCCTGAATATGCGTATGGTGAGGAAGCGAGGAGGAGAGCAGGGGGAACTTAACAATTAGCGTTCATAATGAGATCAGGGTTATCAGACGACTCGCTGGTCACGGATGATGAAAAGAACACTAATTCAGTTTGTCTCTTCCTTTCTTCCACTGGCCCTAGTTACTTGCTAAGGGATGGAGAGAAAGAGAGGGGAAGGGTGGGGAAATGTCCATATTATGAATAACTCCTATCAGACATGTGCTAAATTATCTTGGCAAAGTAATTTCATTGCTTGCATTAGTTACAATAACTGCAGGCTAAAACGAGCACGAACCACGATGGCAATCTTATTCTCGCTTATCTACAGATCTCGGTCCTTCTTTCCAGTGTTATTCTTCTGCATCCTGTTTACTCTACTTTTCTTTCTTTAGACATAAATACCAAAAAGGCTGGTCTACTGCACCTCAGTTGGAGCTAAATGAGTGTGAACAGCCCTGACTGGGCCCGAGATGGATGAGTGGCATCACAGAGGGAGGAGGCTGAGAGATGGATAGAGACACCGACAGAGGAGGAGAAGACAGAAGAAGGGATGTCCACATGCACCTCTCTATAGAGTTGCTTGTGAAAAACTGCCTCAGCTCTGCCATCTGTGTGCTAAAGAAACCCGACACATAGGCGAACATAGGCAGTAATCAGTAGCACTCATGCAAACGCACACACACAGACACAGGTGTGGAGTGATTTGTTGTTTACTGTAATAATTTCTTCAAATCCTGAAGTAGAGAGGATATCAGCTGGGTGTATGTCTTGTTTCAGAGAGTTTTGTCGCCACGCCCAGCACCTACAATCCCATGCTCATCAATGCCCCTCATCAATAGAACCTAATCATTAAGACTGATTAGAAGACATCTCAGTGTGAAAGGACCCCCGCACAAGCCATCTATCACCAACACACACAGGTACTCACTCACACACACATACATGGAGACGCACACACACACACCAACATGTACACACACAAACATGCACGCACAGGGGCTTCATCCATCACCCCCTGTGGCTGGTCTATCTGAGGTCTCAGTGATTAGTTGTCCTGCCTGGCTGAATTATGATGTTAATAAGTCACCATTAGTTCCCCTGTCCTCACCTACTTCACACATGTAAGTAAGAGTGCACGCGCGCACACAAACATACCACTTCCACATACTATGGACACACAATAAAGTGATATATATTTTAAAAAGAAAAATAAATAATCTGTGCTGTATTTTCATCACCTATTCTATACAAAATCTGAATATTAACTAAAAATAATTTTAGCAACAGCATTTAAATAAATGTCATCATTTTGCTGTAATATTTTATATCCACATAGATCTATGCTATTTGTTTTATATCAACTCTTCTACCTCAAACATCTTTTGAACTCAGGGACCAGCATTTGTGCATGCAGCTTCGCTGAGACATATCCATGACATGAGATTAGTAACACGGTTTTCTATATGACAAGCAAACTTACATACATATGTTATTCAGGTAGGGGTTATCGGTATGTTAGAGATGCACCGATTGATCAGCCAGTAGCTGTAATCAGCTGCTTTTCAGCTGATTGCAACAACTGGTGACCAGTCGATCAGCCTCAGATTAATCTGTTTCTTTGCTGATCTGTTCCACCCTGACATTCAACTGTCCACAAATGTAAGTACACTTTGTCAGGATGCAGACTAGACCACAGTGATGGATCTGTGTTTTAGCAATATGCCCTGGAAACACACAGACCAACATAAATACCAAATATGTATTTGCCCAAGATATTTCTCCACTGAACCAAAATATAGCATAAAATGCCATGTGATTGTATAAATAATAATAATAATAATAATAATAATTGGGTATAAAAAGAGCATCTTAAGTGTAATTTATGGTCCCACAAATGTGTCCGTCTGTGTAAGGGTTTCTGTCTGGACAGCGGAAAGGGGTTTTCACCCACCCCATTCAGTCCTCCAAAATCCCAAACGCAAGTCGATGGGCATGGATGACCACAAATGCTGATTGGTTGACAGGTGGGCCGGAACAGGGAAAGCACAACAGCACAAACAAGAATAGACCACAGACTGGTTGTACCACATATTTTCAACACTGCCCCCGTGGACAACAGACGGTCTCTGCAGGTAGCAGACTGCCTTCGTGCTACTCCTGCGCAAGCATAAAACAAGCATTAGAGAGGCAGAGTTTCTCAAAAGAAAAGATGTGCAGAGGTTCACCGATCTACAAATTGTGGATACTTTGAATATCTCATCATCTATAGTTCATAATATTATCAAAAGATTCTGAGAATCCTGAGAAATCTTTGTACGCAAAAGACAAGGCCAAAAATCAATATTGGATGCCTATGGTATTCGGTACCTCATGCTGCACTGCGTTAAAAATAAGCATGAAATCGTTGCGTCACCTCAGGAACACTTCCAGAAACAGCATGTCCTCTAATCCAAACATAAGTATCCATTGTTTCTGCAGGCCATCCACAAAATGCAGGTTAAAGCTCTATCATGGAAAGAAGAAGCTATAGGTGAATATGATCCAGAAATGCAGCCTGCTCTTGGCCAAAGCTTTCAGCAAGACAATACTAAACCGCACAATGCATCTATTACAACCGCATGGGTTCATAGAAGAAGAGTCCGAGTGCTGAACCCACCTGTCTGCAGTCCAGACCTTACAGCAATTGAAAATATTTGACCATTATGAAATGAAGAATACAAGAAAGACAACCTGGGACTGTTGAGGAACTAGAATCCCACATCAGACAATAATGGGACAACATTCCTCTCCCAAAACTCCAGCAGCTGCTCTCCTCAGTTTCCAGATGTTTACAGACTTATGTTGAAAAAAAAGAGGGGATGCTACACAGTGATAAACATGGCTCTGTTCCAACTTTTTGGAGTTGTGTTGCTGCCATCAAATCCAAAATTTATTAAAATTGTACATTTTCTCAATTTTCTATATTTTATTATGACTACAATGTGGGGTTATGGGATTTGCAAATCATTGCACTCTGTTTTTATTTACATTTTACACAACGTCCTAAATTCTGTTGAACAGGGGTTGGAATATGTAATGTTCACAATACAGCTAGTAATCTGCCATTGTAGCATTCCTCGCTTTCTCAGCTCACCCAATCTTTTCACTAATCTTCTCCTTTTTCTTTTTTTTTTGCTTCAAAGTAGCATCTCAAACACAAACGTAAATACTCATTTGAAACACCTGCTTAGCTCAGTCGCCACTGTTTAATGTGCATAAAGAAACTCAACACATTAGCATAATAACACCACCACAAACTAGTATCTTAGATGTGCAATTACAGAGCCACTCAAGCATCTAAAACATATTACAGAAGGCTAGACATACTGCAATCCATCAAATGGTGGATTTTATATGTACAGAAAAGCTCTGTCCAGTAACCTGGAGCATTTTTATTGGATTTGTTTGAGCAATCTGGTGTAGTTTTGAAGAAAATGTGAAAATTATTTAACTGTCAGTTTAAACTTCACATTATAGAAAACTTACAGTAAATAATTATGTATGCTGCCAATTATATACTGCTCAAGAAAAGGATTTAAAGAAGCGCTTGGAATGAACATCAGATCTCAATGGGAAAAAAATCATGCAGGTATCTATACTGATATTGACTTGGTAATGTGTTACGTGTCCTCAGGGATCTCCTCCCAGATTTGGACTAGTGTCTCACAGTGAGTCCAAGGATTTCATCCTGATTCCTAATGACAGTCAGGGCACCGTTGCCTAGCCTGTAGAGGTCTGTGCCTCCCCAGACCATCACTGGCCTACGACCAAACTGGTCACGCTGAACGATGTTACGGGCTCCACGGCTTCTCCAGACCCTTTCACATGTGTTTAGGGTGAACCTGCTCTCATTTGTGTAAAGCACAGGGTGCCAGAGGTGGACCTGCCAGTTCTAGTATTCTATGGCAAATGCCAGTCAGGCTCCACAGTGCTGGGCAGTGTGCACGGGGCCCACTAGAGGATGTCGGTCCCTTGAGCCACCCTCATGAAGTCTGTTTCTGATTGTTTGGTCAGAGACATTCATACCAGTGACCTGCTGGAGGTCATTTTGTAGCTCTGGCAGTGCTCATCCCATTCCTCCTTGCACAAAGGAACAGACACCGGCCCTGCCGATGGGTTAAGGACCTTCTACAACTCTGTCCAGCTCTCCTTGAGTAACTGTCTGTCTCCTGGAATCTTCTCCATGCTCGTGATCACCATCCTGGAGGAGTTGGACTAACTGTGCATCCTCTGTATGGTCTAGGTATCGCATCACGCTGCCAGTAGTGACACTGACCCTAGCCAAATGCAAAACTAGTGAAAAAAAAACAGAAAAAATAAGATATCAGTGGCCTCTACCTGTAAAACCATTCCAGTTTTGGGGGTTGTCTCATTGTTGCCCCTCTAGTGTACCTCTTATTAATTTCTTTAACACCAAAGCAGCTGAAACTGAGTCACTACCTCCTCTGCTACTTAACTGAGCAGCTCACTACCCCAGAAGTTTAATTGGCTTGATGCTATACTCTGATTAAAAAAATATTCCTTTCATTTTTTAAGCAGTGTGGTTCTTAGTGAGAAAATTGGAATAACATCAGGTTTTTGATTTTGTTTTGTTTTTTATTACTTGGAAAGAAAATTGCACATCTGCACTTAGCCTACGTGATTTTTCCTTCTCTGAACATTAACATTTGCTTTCTTGGTGTATTTGTCTGAATGAACCTTTGAAAATGATGGCAAACACATTTGCAAATATCATTTTTACTAACAATAAAGTAATCACTTTCCAGAATACACAGAGGGCATTACAGCACCAAATAAACCTCAGTGGTACTAAAACAACAGGAAAAAATGCTCAGCACTGAAGAAAGTTTGCACCAAATGCAAATACGAAAACCAACAAACAAAAATTGAGACAAAATGTTGTGAAACACACAAGCACCAAGGTGTGTCTGATGAGCCAACATAACTCAAACATGCTAAAACAGACAAAATACTGTAAGTCTAATCATTTGTATCAATCCAACCACTCTCTCAGCAAGAACACCATGCAGCTGTGCTGGTAATATCTGATCACAAAAACTCATCAGCAGCTGAAATACAGTTTACAAAGATACACAATCAACAAGACACAGTAAAAGCAGACTCACATTTAGCAAAGGCAGCACAGAAAAAAAAATCAAAATGAAAACACTCAGAGACTTTATTGTAACTACTTTGTTGTTTTTCTGACTGAGTTTTGCTGTCTTGCAGGCTGCAGTCTTCAATATTTTACACAAAGAAACATCTATAGCCAAATAAAGTGTGCCACTGTTCATGGTACTGAAACAAATGATGAACCCTGCAAATCTTAATCTAAACAACAATCAAATAATAATCAAATAAGCCAACTATTTAAAACTACAACACAAAACCCAACAAAATGCAAAACAAAATAAAAAAACAAATATTCCACAGTCAACACAGAACGGGGTCAGTATATATATACATACACACACACACACATATATATATATATATATATATATATATATATATATATATATATATACATACATACACACACATACACACTGCTCAAAAAAATAAAGGGAACAGTCAAATAACACATCCTAGATCTGAATGAATGAAATATTCTCATTGAATACTTTGTTCTGTATAAAGTTGAATGTGCTGACAACAAAATCACACAAAAATCATCAATGGAAATCAAATTTATTAACCAATGGAGGCCTGGATTTGGAGTCACACACAAAATTAAAGTGGAAAAACACAATGCCGTGCGGCCCTCCAAAGAAATGCCACCCCACACCATTACTGACCCACTGCCAAACCAGTCATGCTGAAGGATGTTGCAGGCAGCAGATCGCTCTCCACGGCGTCTCCAGACTCTGTCACGTCTGTCACATGTGCTCAATGTGAACCTGCTTTCATCTGTAAAGAGCACAGGGCGCCAGTGGTGAATTTGCCAATCCTTGTGTTCCATGGCAAATGCCAAGCATCCTGCACGGTGTTGGGCTGTGAGCATACCCCCCATTTGTGGACGTCGGGCCCTCATACCATCTTCATGGAGTCGGTTTCTAACCGTTTGTGCAGACACATGCACATTTGTGGCCTGCTGGAGGTCATTTTGCAGGGCTCTGGCAGTGCTCCTCCTGTTCCTCCTTGCACAAAGGCGGAGGTAGCGATCCTGCTGCTGGGTTGTTGCCCTCCTACGGCCTCCTCCACATCTCGTGGTGTACTGGCCTGTCTCCTGGTAGCGCCTCCAGCCTCTGGACACTACGCTGACAGACAGAGCAAACCTTCTTGCCACAGCTTGCATTGATGTGCCATCCTGGATGAGCTGCACTACCTGAGCCACTTGTGTGGGTTGTAGAGTCCGTCTCATGCTACCACGAGTGTGAAAGCACCACCAACATTCAAGTGTGACCAAAACATCAGCCAGAAAGCATAGGTACTGAGAAGTGGTCTGTGGTCCCCACCTGCAGAACCACTCCTTTATTGAGTGTGTCTTGCTAATTGCCAATAATGTCCACCTGTTGTCTATTCCATTTGCACAACACCATGTGAAATTGATTGTCAATCAGTGTTGCTTCCTAAGTGGACAGTTTGATTTCACAGAAGTTTGATTTTCTTGGAGTTATATTGTGTTGTTTAAGTGTTCCCTTTATTTTTTTGAGCAGTGTATACATACACACATTGTATAAATACACACATTATATATATATATATATGTATATATATATATATATATATATATACACACACACACACACACACACCCCAGAGTACTATCCATATTTATACAGTACCAGAGACTGGTACTGTATAAATATGGATGTAGGATGTATCTTCATGAAAACTCATTAACATGATAATGTGGATTCTTTTCACTTGTTGTTCATGGAAAAAAAATATATTTTTCATTTTGTTTATTTATTTTACCCTTATTTTTCTTTTATGTCCTCATTGTTGATTGGCAGTGAACTATGTTGATGAGGAAACAGAACTGTGGTTAAATTAAGTGACAAACAGATGTTTGTGTTTATGTGAATCAATTCTGGCAAGACTGACCGGGCGAACAGCATGTTTCCTCATTATTTCTCTTGTTTTACAGGATTGGGATCTGTCATCATGCCCTCTGTAACGGGGCATGTTACATTAATAATACATGTGATGTGTAGATGATTATCTGTTTGAGGGCAGGTTTCACACGTATCAAAGAAGCATTTGAGGTAGTATGTTGGTTGCATGTCATTATTTTCTATACTAGTTTAAAATTTATAGGGATCCTTAACAAATGCATATTTTAAATGTTATGTTTTTTTAAATGATTACACATCACAATGTATTTTCATCTTTGTAAACCCTCAAGTATCACCATTATTTGACTAAAAAAAATAAAATTTTGGTCTTAATGTACAGTAACAGAGAAGGGACTAGGGTAGTGATTTACACACTCTCTCTCTCTCTCTCTCTCTCTCTCTCTCTCTCTCTCTCTCTCTCTCTCTCTCTCTCTCTCTCTCTCCTCTCTCACTGCTAATTTTTATATGTTTTAACATGAAATAAGGAAAATCAGTGGCTAATGGTGCAGCTTTTACTGTGATTTCAACCCCTTGAAATATATTTCATGGACTTTAACCATAGGATACAAAGACTAAGTTGCATGTATTCCTGCCATATATTCTTACCTATACAAAATTGACACCATGCACATGCACGAGCAAACGTGTGTGGCATTTTAGTCAGACATTATTCTACTCAATATGAACATACCTAAGCTCTGTTTTACTCAATATTGTAGAGGGACAGAGGAACAGAAAAAGCAGGAGTAGATAAATAAACCTATTAGGGCCTGTAAAATATGAAGATATGGCCTATGACTTAAAACGGAGTAATTGATTAGGATGAGTCAATAGTAATATGCATCATTGTTGCTTTATAAACTGTAGTGCCATCTGAATATAGCCCTAGCATATCAGCAAATAAGGCTGCAAGGATCAATAAAATGTGAAGAAGTGAAATGTCTGAAAAAATATATTTCATCAACTTAAATAAAGCACCACTCCTCATATACATTCAATTTGATTTAACTCATAATCACCTACCTGTGAGGTGTGAGTCCTGTTTAATCCTTATATACCAGTTCAGCAGCTGTCCTGTTTTATGTCTACTCTTGACGTTTGCCGTCTCCTTTTGGGAAACAATACAACAACAGTTTAGCTGCAGTACTTGTCACACATGGTATGCTCTGACTATAGCTGGTTCTTTTTGTCACAAATCATTAGTGTTTCAAATTTGTCCTTTTAAAGGACATACAATTAGAATTATTCAAGCCTGTGTTTCTAATTATGTCAATATTCAAATCCTCAAAGCATCTAAACTTTTCGGTCTTTTTGTTGTTGTTGTTGCTGGTGACAAGTACAGATGGGCCAGTTGCCAGGACAAGCACACAATTTTTCAATCATGATCAACAAACACTACTTGAATTAATTGCAACATATTGCTTTTTATGTGACGATTTAAATCAGCTCCTTTGTTTTTTGTTAATACCCAAGGGTCATTCCATACCAAAGTAATGCCTGAGAAATATTACAAATATGTCCTTGCGGTGTTTGTAGGAAGCAAATTCCAGGCACGGCTTTGGAGGCCATCTTGCTCTTGTGTCCCAACATAATGGCTGGCTTATGAAGGCTACACCCTTCAATTTGGCTCTATGTATATGCAGCAGACAATGAGCCGCCTGCCGTTTGGATCAGAACAAGTCCAGAAAGATCAGATCATTTCCAACACACACAGTTATCGTAAATGTTCTGAAGAGGTTCATCAAACAACATGCTGGTGAAATCAGTCCATCTAATTCCTTAAATGCTTATCCAGTTTAGGATCATAAGGAGGGGCTGGAGCCCAGCTGTCGCAGGGCAAGAGATAGCATACTTCCTGGACAGACTGACAGTCTATCACAGAGATGACCAATTTAGAATCGCTAATTAACGTAGCATGCACATCCTTCATACTTCACACAGATGATGGATTCAAACCCAGAACCTTGTTGCTGTGAGGCAACAGTGATAACCACTGCGTCATTGCACTGCACTGGTATTACCTACCAAAAATAACCAGGATTTATTCCACTCAAGAATCAGCAGCACAGAAATATCTGCATGTGTGCTTAGTTTTCTCATCTGACATTACATAAGCCCTTTTTTTTGTTCCTCTCTCTCTCATACACTTTCTCTCTCTCACAGGGAGGTTTCAACTTAACTTAGCGTGAATATATTTGAGTTTTAGCAAGGTGTTGAAATCTCACCAAAGCTGTGAAGCCTGGGTGAAATAGGATTGTCATTTTAAAGAAAGCTGGGATCACATTATTATGCTTTGATACAGCATTGGTAAGTTCAGCTGACATAGTCATGCACACAGATACACATAGAGAAAACACACACGCACACACACACAGAAGCAAATTTTCCTGTTTGCTGAAGTGTGAGAAGATAAGCATTATGCAGCTTCAGTTTCTCTCTGGCTGACAGAATTAACTGAGGTTAATGCCTGCACCTCAGTTTAGGAAGGAAATAGAGAGTGCTCTGCATGGGTAGAAGAGCTTGGCAGGGTTGACCATTTTCTCCTCTTCTGTAACTTCATTAAAGAAATATAAAAAGGCAGGCCATTAGGGCAAACGCATTCACCAGCCTCTTATTGAGAGATGCTTTTAGAACAATCTAATTCACCACAAATTGTATGGCTCTCTAAAAACACACACAAACGCACGCGCGCACACACACACACACACACACACACACACACACACACACACACACCCTTCTCTAATCTTCCAAATATGACCGTAGCTTTGTGAGCTCAGTGAGTGCTGTAGGAGGTGGAAATGGGTGGCACCGCTTTTCCACAGTGATGAAGTGGCATCTCAAACATGGCCGTCTGCCCACCCTGCCCGTTTATTAAACGGTAAGGGGAGAGGATGAGAAAGCAAGAGACCAACGGAGAGTGCAAAAGCAGACAAATTTGAACTTCACACCCATATTTCCTTTCTCCGCCTCCCCTCTAACAGCCTCCAAGTTCTAACCTCTCTCTTCACCACGTGTGGCTCTCTCCACTGTATGAGTTATTACAGATGAGAGGAAGTCATACACTGTGTGTGGTTATTAGTATTGATCTGAGAGCCGTTCAGCAACCGTTTCCTGCTGATTTTCTTTGAGTTTGCCTTCCCTCCTCTTCTTGCTTCATATCAGTTAATAGTCTTCCCCCCACCCCCCCCCCATTCATTCATTTTAGCTCACTACCTATATAGTGACTTTTTATCATTTTGTCTGCTGTATCCGTCTGATTTATTGGATGCTGTGGCCTTAATGCTGCTTCACACACTCATACATATACCACTAACTGACCATGGAAACAATAAATTTACACTTAAGTGCACGGCTGTGTATTTTATTGACCAGTGAAGACCCCACACACATTTATACACACTTCATTTGTGCAGTTTGTTCAACATGTAGAGTCTCACACTCACGCTCTGTCACGCATGCAGGAACACACATTGATTAATGAAACTATCACCGTTTACCATGGGTTCCTTGACTCTCCCCATTGGTGCATGTAATACTCTGCCTGGTTTCCTTTTGAATACCCATATGCACATGACATACAAAGCTATTCGCACTATGTCAAACTAATGTGAAAATCAGTGGTGTGTTGCTTTATTATTAGTAGTAGTATTAATTTACCTGCGTTTATAGCTCAGTTTTATATTTTTCATGGTATTATTTCTCACACACACAAAAACAAACATTTGAAGAAACCTGAAACATGTCAAAATGACACACACTGGGCAAAGATCTAACAAATACGTAACTGAACGAGTAGATGCTATGACACA
>JAMQGT020004337.1:0-21537 GCA_024447675.2 Pterophyllum scalare | reverse complement strand
ATGTTATGTGGCTAACTCGTTCAGTTACGTATTGCTGCCTCAGCACAGGGAGGGCTGTTTTTTTTTTTCTCACTGGTCCTTGGCAGTGACTTAATTACTTATTTGTTTAGTTTGTCGTATTCTAAACTTCTCTGGCTCCGTGTTTTGCTGAGAACAGATTTTTTTCCCCTCTCCCCTCCTCCTTGCAGCATTCCATTCAGTCTCACCCCTCTCTGCATGATATTGTATGCGATCTGTTGTTTGTTTGCCCAAGTTTTTCCTACATTATGTTTAGCTGCGCTTTCTGTTCTTTCTTATAATTTTACTCTCCATCGCCTCTGTCATTTCTCCTGCTATGTACTATATTCTCTAGGCCAAATAGCTTTAGTGCTCTGTAATAGTCTCCAGGGGAGTCTGATTTGCTCTCCACCCTGTCAAGTATTATGCACATCAGTCAGCATTACTCACAGGGTGGATCTGAGGGACTCTTATGGGTCACACAGGCAAGCATTTATACTTCAAAATTGCAAAGCTGTCTCTGAAAGGGGAGGAAACATGTTGCATCCTTAGTATAAGCGTTAGCCGGCCAAAAATGCAAAACAATGCAAGTAATATTTTCTTAAGGTGAAAAAATACAGGATGCTTTATGCTGCCTAAGCAATATATGAATGAAGAAAACATAATATCTAATAAAAAAAGATGTCCCCTTTGTAGCCAAACTGACCAAGTATTCCAATTACTCAGAGCAAGCAGTGGTTTTTGCTATAATTTGCTCTGGAGTCATGCAGATTTAATTAATTGGTAGTTTTCCTTTGATTCACTGAGACCTTTAATATATTTTTTTAAGCAATGATCATCAAACATTCAGTGACCCCTTGTGCCATCTGAATTGAGGTGCTGCCTGTCCCGGATGAGAGCAATCGTTAGGGGATAATGACCTGTAACCAGAGAGAAAAAAAAACTTTGCCTTGATTTGCAGTGACCCAAACCATGCAAGTAAAATGCACCACATGAAGTAACAAAACCACTGGATGTGGTCATTGGATCAAACGTTCAAGCAATGCATGCTTCTGTTTGCTGACGCTGTTATAAGTTTAGGGTTTTTTTCATGCACAGTCAGCATTATCACTAATGCTTATTGTGCGTGGTTCCAATATGTTGTATCATTTTCATGTTAAACTGTAAAATGCTGCAGGTTTTATGCTAAAATATCAAAGGCTTTTTCCTTTACAGTACATCCTAGAAAGACCACATTTTAGGCAGTACTGAATGTGAAGCATAGTCTGAATCAAAGAGTATATCCACCATGATATTTGGCCTGCTTGAGCAGTGATGCTGATTGGGACTTGGGCATGTTTGGTTATTAGGTCAAAGTTCTTGGCAAGACACCACCATCACCTCATAACCTAAACATATGCCAGAAGTTTACAGTGGGCCTCTTCAGAGTCAGCTCTACATCTGACACAGTTATACACTTGTAATAGACCAGACATTATATGCTGGACTGGAGTCTGACAACATATGTTTTATGATGACAATGTGGTTTCAGTTACTCTCTCACATAGTTATACACTTCTCCATTATATTTGGCATCACTTCAATCTGATATAATTTGGAGAGGTATTGTTGAGTATTAGCTTCATCAGAAATGACAGCAGCAGGATATTACACCCCACTTAATAAACCACAGCACTGCTAGAGGCTACCTGCCTTGTTGAATTAAGATTTCCACCCCCATTGCTGCAGAAATGTTTCTTTAGAAGTTGTTTTTGGTTTCTGAGCTCGTTGCCTCATGACTTTATCAGCATATCAACATTATATTGCAATGAACAATACACTGGTCTTGAGCAATAGTTCTCCAGAACTTTCAAGGTCTTTCTGTGTTTTTCTTTGGCTGCTTTTTCACTCATTTTCAATCCGGTTTTTGTACCTGACCATTTTCACAGGAATGTTTTCTTTTGTCTGTTAAGCCACTTATCACGACCTGAGTCAGTCAAGCATAAAAAGCACCAAACTCAAGGGATGACCAAGAGCCAATTTTAAATTGTATCTTTAGGCACTTTGCTACTAGCACGCTGTTGCAAAACACCTTATTCATTCCCATTTATTTAGTTTATTCCACAAAAATGCCAACGATAACACAGTTCCACAAGAATAAAACCATACTTTTGAAACAACAAGGTGACTATCACAGTGCTATACTCTGTACTTTCGTAACATACTGGATTTCCATGTTTACGTGTCTCAATAAAATGCTGCGCCTAATTCCCATTTTCTTAGCGAACTACAACGAGATTAAGGGTGACAAGACTTTCGGAAAGTATTGTAAACTGCATTTCAGCATTAAAATTCAAATTCATATGATTTTGAGTATTGCTCCAGTTTAGTTTTAACATCTGAAATATACTGCGTTGTGTTCTGGCTCCAACGTGGCCACTGGAGCTAATCGCACTCCAGACAGTTCTTGTTATTCCAGCAAAAGCACCACAGAGTGAAAAGCATCCCAGAAGCAGCTCTTCGGTCCGTCTTTTTTTTTTTTTTTTCCAGAGCTGCACAGAGCAGGTAAGGAGGGCAGGAAGTCAAGAGAGAATCTGGTCAATTTTCAAAATAAATGACTGACATGCAGACTACATGCTTTCTTCTGAATTTCTTCTGATTTGAAGCTGTGTGAAGAACAGGCCAAAACAGTATTGGAGTCAGGGTGCCGCAGACACAAAGGAGTTGTTCAGGGGTTAGAGTCTTTAGTGACATGTTTCAGGCCCCTACTGCTCAGCAGCTCTCATTAAAGGACCCTGCTGCTTGGATTGGAAGGATTACAATAATTCTCTGTAGGCCACCTGAATCCTCTGCAGCAAATCATAGGAATGAGACTAATACTCTCCATTTTTTCTCTTTTCATTTCCTTTGCAGCATTTGTTTGATCTTAACTCATTTTCAAAACATGCTGTGTTTTCCTTCTCTTCTGTTCTGTCTCCTTCCTTCTTTCTGAGATTTTTTTTTTCTCTGAATGGATCTGGGTCAGCTGTGTTGTGGGATATTTAAGTGCTTTATATGAACAATTCTAAGCACTTAGAATTGTTCAAATAAACACCCTCTCAACAAGAAATAAAAAACAAACAGACCCCCCCCCTGAAAAAAAGAAACGGAAGAAAAAAAAGAAAAAAGAAGTGCAACAAACCCTGCCCCCAGCAGATGTTTTAGCTGATTTAAACATTGTTAGTCTCAGTTCAGTTTTATTCATATAGCACCAAATCACAACAAACAGTTGCCTCGAGGCCCTTCATATTGTAAGGTAAACACAATCAAACAACCTCCTATGAGCAAGCACTTGGTGAAAGCGGGAAAGAGAAACTCCCTTTAACAGGAAGAAACCTCTGGTAGAACCAGGCTCAGGGAGGGGCAGACATCTGCCACGACTGGTTGGTGGTGGTGGAGTTGGGGGGATACAAAAGACATGCTGTAGAAAAGAGCCATATATATGTATAAACCAGCAGCCTAGGCCTATTGCACTGTAAATAAGGGATGGTTCAGGGTCACCTGATCCAGCCCTAACTATGAGCTTTACCAAAAAGGAAAGTTTTAAGCCTAATCTTAAAAATAGAGAGGGTGTCTGCTCCCGAATCCAAAGTGGGAGCTGGCTCCATTGAAGAGGGGCCGGAAAGCTGAAGGCTCTGCCTCCCAAATACTGAGTCACTGAGATAACACATGGGTCCTATTGTCCATGCCCATAATTTTTCAGTGTTTAAAAAGGTGAACTAAAATAACTTTCACTTTATGGTCATTTAAATTTTTTGTAAAAGCTTTATCCCTTATAATGGGAAAATATATGATTTATCAGGTAGATAGTTATAGGGGAATTGAGTGATTGGATTGCTAGAATCAAAAATTATCATACATTCGCATATCTGGAGCATATCCCGATCAAATGTTTCCATTTCCATGGACAATATTGATCTACCTCAAATGAGGGTGTTGTGTCTTTTTTCAGCTGAGATATGGCCAAAAATATGTGTTAAATGAAGTTTCCCATGTAAAATTCAAGTGGCTTGCAAATCCAGAATCTGGATCGGATCCAGATGGCGTTTGGTTTGGCACTGGTTCTTGGCCCTCCACCACTGTGTAGCGAATATCAGATGAATCCAATAGGTTCTGAGGGAGATATGGTTTTTTTAATGTTTTGCCCTACGTTAAAGGAATTTTTTTCAATTTTTCCGGATTTTTTTTTTAAAATTTATTTTTTATTTTGACCAAGACCCAGTTATGGCAAAAATTTAGTCAGGTGATCGGGGGGGTCACTGTCCAGCTTTTGTGCAAATTTGGTATGAATGGGACTGGTAGTGTAGCTGTGATATTGTTAACAGACATATGGAAAACAATACCCCCTTTTGTCCCAGTTTTGTTTTGATTTCATCATTGTGGTTTGAGGTACTGGAGACTGCACATAATGTAGCGCAGTATCTAAGGAAGCTATTTTTATTGGCATATACACACACTTGTACAGCTTAATTAAAAGAATGTACACAGTGTGTCTTGGACTAGCATGCAACATTTTTCACTCATGATGTTAACTGTGATGCATCACGTCAGAGCACACCATACCAGTCTGTAGGCCTCTACAAGCCAGACAAATTCTTGGCTTTATTCCATTACTTCCTCTCTCTTAGTCAGATTTCCTGAGTCTCCTTCCCATAAACCTCCATGTGTCTCATGGAGGTTTATGCAGTGCAGACGGATCAGAAGAGTGTGTGCGCCACTGAGGTCGCTGCATGGTCACTATATGAGTATCAAATCTGGCTTGACTTATTATGCCCATGTTTGGAGAGAGGAAATGAGTGTTGTGTGCTGTGGAGATGTCTCCGAGCTCCCCACTCTAGCACAGACCAAGAGGTAGGCTGAGAGACAAGCTAAAAATAGAACTGGAAGGCCAGGTCAGCTTTGAACGTAAGGAATTGTGGAGCTGAAAGGAGCAGAGGAAAAAGTACATCTGATGTAAAATGAAAAAAACCAAAAAAACCAAAACATTTTAAAGAGGATGGATTGATGGAGAGCTAAATCTTTGAGAAACCTCCCAGCGTTGGATCTATTTTCTCATATCTTATTCTTCATACCCAGTTTATCGCCAGCATGCGAAACAAAAAAAATATCCTTTCATATCTCGACGCCTGGCGGATGGAAGGAATGAATGACCTATGAGCTCACAAGAACTTGTTGTCAGATGGGCACAGAGGGAGAAAAAACGAGGATTAGATATTGCTTCAGTTTGTGAAAGAGGTGTGTTTTGCTACAAGATTTAAAGTACGAGCAAAAACCTAGAGTTGTTAGAGGTGAGGGTAGGAATAATGACTTTAAAATGGTAAGGATGGTCAAATATAGTATATGGAGTGAGGAGGAAGGTTGAAGGTAAATAATAAAACAGTCATTGGCTCTGGAGTGCAGATTGTATTCATATAGACTTATTTTGCTCTTCTTTATTGTATATTAAGCACCGGCACAATAAAACACATTCCCTTTCAACAACAACAAAAACCCCCAGAAAGAAGCAAAGAAAGCAAGCAAAGAAAAATCTCCCAAATCTCTTCAGAATTTACAACATGAGAGAAATATGTACGTTGTGTTCAAGTATTTCCTGTGTAATACAGCGCTCTGATGTTGCAGAGTTTAGTGTGGTGGCGGGGAATGCGTGGATAAGTAACCATCTGCTTCTGTGATGTTGATCTTGAATGCTAGAGCTTAGTATGTTTGGAGGTATTACTGGTGGCGCTGGTAGTCCAAAACAAACCATCTCTATTTTTTCTGGCTCAGACTTACAGTACGTTGTGTGTGCATGTGCCTTTGTGTGCGAGCATGCCTGCGTTTCTAAGCTGCCATTTCTTTAAATACTTTTAAAATGAATGTTTATTTGTTGAGTTACTGGCTGTGGCTATGATGCAGAGATTTCATTTCTCACTGCTAATTACTTTAAAGAGTTGATGTTTCAGATTATGACATCATTGCTCTAGGCTTTTCTTTTCTTGTTCTCACTCTCTCCCACTTTGTGCTCCATTGCCCTTCATGATGGCCCCCTTCCCTACATGTCACGTGTCTCTTCTCTTCTCTTCTCTTCTCTTCTCTTCTCTTCTCTTTCTCTTCTCTTCTCTTCTCTTCTCTTCTCTTCTCTTCTCTTCCTCTGAGGTCATAGCTGGCTCGGTTTGGAAGTGGGTTGGAGTAGACATGAGAGAGTCTGTTTTTCTCATCAGTCAGTCAGTATCTGTGTGTGTGTGTGTGTGTGTGTGTGTGTGTGTGTGTGTGTGTGTGTGGGGTGGGGTGGGGTGTCTGTGCTCTATTAATTAGGGGAGCCGTTTTACTACTTCTGAAACTAATGAAACTACATTTAAGTACTTGATCAAGTGGTGCAGACAAAAACGAGCATATGAAGGTATCTCATTTTTGTATTTGGTATGTATTTGGTACGCCGTTGATCCACTAGAGAAGAGAGACCCTGGAACTGCTTTGGTCTCATTGTCTCGTTCAAGGATGCTTTTCCAGGATAAACACTTGAGAGTTCACCTTCTGTTTGGGAAACAGCATCCTCATGACATAAAACTACTGATATATTCAATCATTTAGTGGTTTAGTGTAGGTTTTGACATGACTGCTATATTTAGGACTGGCAACATTTAGGGGCTTTCCTTTGACAATAACCAGTTTGTTTTGAGACAGTTGGCGGAGGGCGGGGGGACGGGGCAGTTGCAGTTTCAGATATGTGTGTCCTCACTCAAGGAAGACTAGGTGAACCCTAATCTTTAGGGACCATTTCTGACACTATGTGTACCTTTCTTAAAAAGAAAAGCATGATTGATGGATGGATAGAAACAAAACATAGTTTTTATTTATTGTGTTTGATTTTGTAATACTGCTTCATTAAATTGAAGCAGACACAAAGTTGCCTAAAAATAGGATCTTTACAAAGTCCATCTTAGTGAAAACTCTGGTAGAACAAAGAGTGTCGCACAACTCAGCCTATCCTTGTGAGCAAGCCTGTTCCATGTGGGTGGAAAATTTGCACATGCAATTAAGACTCCTTCACAGTCACAGTGACTTTTGACCTTGACTGCTTATGAATGGTACCCTTTAGGAATGTTACAAGACCGAGGATCTGTGGTGACTTGGCCAGACTGATAAGTGAGCGGAGTGGTTGTTGCTGTAGTTTTTGTGGCTAATCCAGTCCTGGAACAGATGCAAGACTGCTCGAGGTGATGCCGAGCTCGTACTAGGGAGTTCGGGAGAATGTTCCCACAAGTTGCATTATATTCTTACACAACGTGATTTCAAAATACTTGCTCAATGACATCATAGATATTAAACAAACACTTGCCAGCATTACCCAAACAATAAAAAAATGAAAGAGCGGTGGCAACATGCCTCCTCACATGCTCGACCAGCTCGCAACTTGCTCAGCAGGGTGCACAATATGGTTATTGTGCCCTCAGCGCACTCGCATACTGACTGACTTTTGACTGAAGCTTTTTGTTCTTTGGGGAGAAAGAACAAAGCAGACTTTGTTGTATCAGGAAAAAATAACAGTGAATCAGAAATGCTAACTGAGTTATTTGGCACCATTGTCAGCCAATATTACCAAACAGCTGTTTTAGTACACTTTGTGTAGTCAACCAAAACATTTTAAACTAATACTGATTCAGCTTTTCTGATTCCTTTCACTCGTGCACACAGGAGCCATTCACCTTTGGGCCTCTGTAATAGTTGCTTGTGGCCTTTTGCGACCCAGCTCCAGATGTTATTGCCACACCTCCAGGAGTCATACAGAGAAAGCTTTACACAGACCCGCAGTCAGACACATAAATGTGCACACACACACACACACACGGCACATGCGGCCCTTTAAAGATTTGACAGTTTGTCTCTCTGCAGGCCGCCTTGTTAAGTCACAGTTTTGCTTCAAACGCACAAAAAAGAATCGAGATTACATAGGAAGCTCGTCGTCTCAGATAGCACACTGGTGTCATTTTGAGGTTCAGATCCAGCGGTATACACAACATTAACTTGCCTCAATATTTGTTACTTTTTTCGGTGTTTATGAAGTCACACATTTTCCTCTTGCAGCAAACCACATATAAGTGCTTACATGGAGTCATCTTAAATCAATCACTGTGCTCTTAATTGAGCACAGTGTTTTTCAGTGGTCTCCTGAAAACACATCATCAGTTGTCGAGTTGCCCCAGCGACGGTCGATTCACTGAAGGGTGTGGTGGGACAGGTTTTCACCTGCAAAACGTCAAAAAAAAAAAGCCCCATAGCTGTGAACACCGCTGAGCGCATTTATTTCACATTCAGGAGCTGTCCATCGATGAGGAAAACGCTGTGAATGCAGCTTATTGTGTTGCAACGTGCCGCTCTGTTTTATCTCTGTGCCGTAAGAGTCTTTGGTGAACAAGAGCGGGAAGGGAACCAGAACAAAGTGAGCGAGTGCGTGTGTCACAGTTGAAAAGAATTTATTTTTGGTAGGTGTAATAACGCTTTGCACAGCAGCGAAGCTTGTTGTTTTTCAAAGTGTGGGCATGTGCATGAAAACATTTGACTATGCTTGTGCGCATTATAAAAGGGTGTCCAGGAGCTCTAGCTTAAGAAGCTCTTGACTTCTTGGGCCTTTTTTGCTTGCATACAAAGAAATCACGCTGTTGTGCATCACATCTTAACCTGTATGTGTGTGTCTGTGTGTTCACAGGGCATTATTTGCATATGATGGCGTCACAAACAAGCTCAAACTGGCTGACTCAGGAGGTAAAGTGGACTGTCTTTTTCATCAGATAATAACTTTTACCTTCTTAAGACCACAAAACCGCTTGTTATCTCCCCCCGCTTTGGCTTGAAAGAGGTTCATATACCCTCCTGGGTTTGCTATAAAAAGAACGTGCAGCGTATTTGCACATCAATATCCCTTTATTCCCTCACCCTGCATCTGTCTCCTTCCTAACAGTGGGTGGTGTGGCAGAGCTGGCGGAGAAGTTTCACATCTCAAAGCCTCAGTATGGACTGTGCAAAGTCGGAAGTGTAGAGACAGGAGCCCCCCGGATTGTGCTGATCAGCTGGGTGAGTAGCAGACGGGCTGGTGTAAGCATGCGCCCATCTTTAACACAAATACCAGCTCAAATTACACAAACACGCATGCATGCTTTAGCACGGAAATGGCAGGTACGCTTCACACACAAGCAGTCACAGACTTGAATTCATTTAGAGAAAGCCGGGTCATTTTACTGCTCTGAGATAAGAGTTTTCATGTTTTGTGGTCACATACTGAAAAATCTACGCCCTCATTAACCTATCAAGTATTCTGGAAGAACCCAAATGTTCCTGGCTTATTCACATTCTGTGCTCTGTTTAGAGAGGCTTACATGAAATTTGGAAGAAATGCTTTGAAAATGTCTCACTGCAGTATATTAAAAAAAAAAAAGAATAACAAGGCAAACAGAAGAAAGTGTTCATGCTCATTTATGCATAGGCTGCAATCATAAAAAAAAAGTATATTAGAAATTTTTTGCTTTTATCTTTTGTTACTTTTTCTAATGTTAAAAATGCTTGTTCCTTGAAACAGTGCCTGCAGGTAAAGGAAAATGAACTTTTTCAATCTTATATTTGAACAAAAACATTAGTAGGTGAAATATTTTTATGTGAAAAAGTACACCCTTGCCCACCCGTATCAGGCATTGGCAAACTTGAGCACTCCTCCAACATTCACGGACAGAAAGATGGCTTCAAATGATCTGCACTCGTTGATATGATGCAGAATTCATAGTTGAAATGGTAACAGCGGCTCGCCCATTCTCTGAATCAAAGAAGCAACCCCAAACCGTAATATTTTCACCACCATGGTATGTGGTGCTTAAAGTATTATGATGGTATGTAGTTCTTCTCCAAAAAAGCCATCTTTGGTCTGCCCCAAACATGTCCGCTGTTACTGTGGCCAAAAAAACTGTCTTTGATTTGCCTTCCACAGAGTCAGGAGCACATTATTCCAAAAGGCCTGGCCTATATGTTCATTGGCAAACTTTTGTTTGTCCTGCCACACCTCTCACGCAGATCGAATTTGTACAGTTTCTTTCTGATTGTAAACACATGCACCAACCGTTGCAAAGGTTGCCTGCGGATCCTGGGTTGAAATATGGGGATTTTGGTGATTTGATTTTATTTAGGCTGAATTTGATTAGGTTGGTAGTTCTGGACAAGTGTATAGTCATATGAAAGCAATACCTCCACAAATCTACACAACTGTAGATAGTTTTTCTTGCAGTGGAATCATTTATCTCAAATCATTTGGAGATCGTTTAAAATCCTGGTATCCATAAGTTTGTTTCTTTTTTTTTCTTTTAATGCCTTTGGCAGCTCTTTCGATATTGGCATGACGAAACAATAGACTTCTAGAGATGATCAGACTCCAGATGTTTTGAATCCTGTTGTTCCTCAGCCTGTTTCCCTCATGGCTTTATTTTAGGCTTCTCTGAGCCGTGATATCGGTCTAAGTGTCTATATCCTGTTTGTCTGCAGGTCGGCCAAAATGTCGATGACTACCGAAGGACAGAATGTGCCAGCCACATTCCAGCCATCAAGAACTTCTTCAAGGTGCAGTACATACAAATGTGAAGAAGTTGCCATTGGCCTCTGGGTTTGACATAAGCTAAAATGTTTTTGTTTTTTTTAATCCAGTAATTTGTGTTTTCATTTGGCTTCATTTAAAAGAAAAAAATTCCAGCTGCGAAAGGACGGTCGAGAGTTGGAGGTCCACGAAAAGACTAAACAGAGTTTCTGTTCTGTTAAATTTCCTATAAAATTCCACAATGCTTGTGAAAGAAAACATGTTTTATTCTTTTCTGTTATCTTCCCCCTGGACCCTAGGCTTTGTACTCTCAAACTCTATATTTAAACTTTGTAGTTTGCTTAGTATTGTTTTGAGAGTTTCCTGTCCTCAGACTCCTTCCTGCTCTATTGGGTTTGTTGGTTCAGGGTGAGATAGCTAAGTTTTGTTTAAAATTCTGTTGTTGGTGGTACAACCCGGAGACACATGCCAAACTCAAGTAAGATAGACGGGAAGTAGACGGATCAGAGAAAAGAGAAGTGCATATTTTTATGATTCAGCTGCATGTGTGCGTACTTTTATGATTCAGTTGCATGTGTATGCACAGCATATGAGAAACCCTATCCATCATCACTGATGCCTCCCCTCTCTGTGCCCCTCAAGCAGTTTTTATTTTATGTTTCAGTCTAAGTAGAAGGAATCAAACTGACCCCTAGGTTTACCATTTTCCATATAAAGGCATCACCCAGTCAACTGTAGAAGCATCTGTGGAATGTTTGTTGTTCTTTGTCTCGTTTTTTTTTTTTTTTTCAACAGTGAGTGTCGAGTCTGGGAGTTTGTGAGCAACCATTTGAAAATCCACTAGCCCCTCTATGAGACGGTGCGAGCACTCTGTGATTGGATTTTATTATGGGATTTCATAATCATAGAGAAATGATTGCATGGTGGAAGCTGAGGGGAGTGAAGGAAATCACTTCCCCTTATGCGAGTTGTAGGAGAAATGAGACCTGTAAGCTTAGCCAACACACACACACAGACACACACACACACACACATTCATTAATAAGCGGGACTGTGTAAAGACATGGTAACAACCCGTGGTCACTGCTGCAACTTGTAACCCGCTGCTGGGCGCATGCAACGCAAAAAAGAGGAGAAACAATTAATTTTCATTTGAGACCAAATTCTTCACTGCTTAAACTGCAAATATCACAACAATGCTTAATTTTCCATTGCTTACTGGTTCAACCCCTTGATTTATTAGTGAAAGTAAATTTAGACTTAAAGAGAACAGACTGCGTCCTTGTACAACAGACATCATAGACACACATATGGATTCCATTTGCAGAAGTATGCGGTGATGATGCATAACTGTACAATCCCATCTTTTATTCTTTCTAACTTGTGACTAAGATGCGATGGCTTTCACACACTCAGTGCCACGTAATCACCTTTAATCACCTTTAATCAAGTTTCCCACACATACAAAAATGCTCTGTTAGAACATCATTCACTGGCAATGGGTTGCCAACATTGAGAAGCTTGTAAAACATCAATCACACCAAACTGTTTCAGGCTTGTGTTTGTAATTGTCTGGGGTTGGTGTGTAGTGGACCTCGAGAAAGTTTTTTTTTTTCTTTTCAGACTTAAGCTCCCTTTTATTTTTGTGATTTTATAGCCAGTGTACACAGTAGACTGATACGTTCGTAGAGACAAATCTTTTAGGGATCACAAAGACCAGATTATCCTGCTGCGTATTGCTGATGCCGATCCCTGTCCATTAAAAATGATTGAAAGCATAATTATGATTAGACAATTAAAACTCGTAGGCTACCTGATGTCGGACTTTTGGGCATTGTTTTATTTTAATAAAGCAGTAGTTGGAATATAGACACACAGACAGATACTACCTATGTTGGTCACTAGCTTTCCTGCTAAATGTCTACATTAAGCAGATGCTGTAGTCTAAACAGTTCTCAGCTTTCTGCTACTACTTGACCTGGCGGTGACACGGAAAACAAAACCGTGGCAATAATCTATAAACATGCACTGATTGGTGATAATACCTGGGAATGCAATAGGTTGTTTTGTTAAAATCGTGGCTGTTTTTGCCTTAAGTACAGTAGTAATTACTGTTAGCACTGTAGTTGTTGCTGTCATTTGTTACTTTTCTTTCTTTTTTCTGTTTTCCCTCCACTTTGTTTCTGTTTTTTCTGGCTCGTTATGCTGCATGTCCCAGCTGGCAGTGAGGGGGTTCTGTTGAGGCGAGTCTGATTTGGGTGTGTTTTAAACTGAACTTAATGTAGCATTAAGTTATGAAAAGCAAATCATGAAAAGGGTGCAGGTGTTTTCATTGTTCATTTCTACTAAAAAAAAAAAAAAAAGAAACAGAATAACGTTTGGACAGAAGGGCTTTGTGTGTGTGTGTGTGTGTGTGTGAGAGTGTGGGTCCATATGCACAAGATAAGAAACAGTAGTATAATATTCTAATTTGACCTGTGGGCCTTTGTTTGATAGAGGGAAGAAGACAGGAAGACAGGAAATTGAAGCGTCGTAGAGGGTAGAACCTGCATGTTTTGATGCATACTTAACTGTGTGAGCTCTGGGAACACCTCAAGAATGCACATCTTTTCCAGCCGTGATAATCATAAAATGCACATTTGATTCACCAAACATACAGTAAGTATCTGTCAGTTAAATGATGATGTGTCAGGCCTGTTACTGGGTCCAAGGGTCTACTACGATGACTGAGGCTGTCATCTTTTTAACATGTTTCTTCATGTCTAGCATTTAATAGAAACAAGCCCCCTCATCCCAAATAATCATGGTCATGCGCAGACTCTATTCGATTCATGTGCATCATATGTTTAGTTGTGTTAAGTTTCTAAAAGCTTGCACTACAGCCCATGGGCCCAAGGCGTCTCAGATACAAAGTACTTGAATGCTTTATAAAAGAATCACTTTCAGGGTGACTATGATTTCAGTGTGCGCATTAGGGTCAGGGTATCCTGAAGCACTTTGGATCACGCATGTGTAATGTTGTTTCTCATTACACCTGTCAAAATCACCATTATTTAGGAGCACAATGTTCAGTTAATTAACAGTTAATTTAACTAAATACTATAGCAATTTTTTCAGTTAAAATGTTATTGTTCATGAGCAACTTGCATTTTTTAAGGAAAAAAAATGTTTTCAGAACTAATAATTCAGCAAACAGTGCTGGCCAATAATAACTGCTATTATAAGTAACCCATCAGTCAACCGGGACAAACTTTAACTGGGGAAGCTTGAGTAGCCCCACATCCACCTACTGCCTATTACTCTGAGCAAGTCCTTAGTTGGAAAGAGACTATGAAGCACTGTGGTTCCAGAGCAGAGAGACAGTTTGTGTGGAGTTTGAGCCCAATTACAGCTAAAAAAAGTCTCTCAACCTGTCACATCACCTTGGGCCACTTTCCCTCCCTGGCAGGTTATATCATTATACCTGTAGTAAGTTTTCAATGCCAAGGTCATCAGTGTCACAGGTCCCAAAAAGACTGTTTCAACATCCCACTTTATGAAATTTTCCCATGGAAATAACTAGGCCAAGACACAGGTCCACTATTGACGCGGGACTCTGAGCTCATATAGAAAGTTTTGGGGTTTTATAAGGTATGCATTTATATTGCTTTGTTAGAGTATATTATTTTAAAACTTTCTAATAACCAAATAAATTCAAATACCCTGAGATTGAAACATTGAGGGCAGGATGTCAGATTGAATAGGCTCCAAGAATTTACAGTTCAAAGAGATGAACTTTTTTTTTTTAAAATATATGAACATTTTAATATTTGAATGATGTAAAATGACATGAAGACATGCTTAGATATGAGATATAGAAATGGCCTGAGAAGAATTGCAGGTGGTTTATATACAATTTAATGAGCTACAGATGGCTTCCTGAGAGTAAACTGTTCCCTTACTTGTTTTATTTCAGTTTGCCTCTGAGGGTACAGTACCTGCATGTACCTCTCTTAACTTTGCAAGCTCAATGATGTTTGCCCTGCTTTTATATTACTCAGTACTTATAAGGCACATTTATTTTGTGTGTGAGTTGTCTTGATGAACCCTGGCAGATATTTTTGGTCCTGTACTTAATTAAATGCAGACTTCTGTCTGTAATGGGCAAACAGTTTTTGCACTTTCATATGAGAACACTGCACCCGTAGACCTTGATTTGTTTCCATGAGCTTCCTATTTTGGCTGGCAGCACTGTGGACTGTTTCTCTGGTCTCTGGGCCAACTCTGTGTGTAGTTGGCAGTGACAGCCAGAGTGATATGGATTATGGACTATACTGACGTGTATTATAGGCCGCACTGAATTCCCTGCTCAGTGTCAGTGTCAGTGTTGTCACTTGGATAAATCTGTGGTTTCCTGTTGGAGGCTGACAGACCTAGCCCTCCATCAACAAGCCTGGATTTACTCTCCACGGAAATTATACCAAGGTCCTGGCCACATACAAATGCTTGTATGTGCACACAGACATGAGTTAAGTCCGTGTTTTACATTGATATATTCAAACAGTAAGACACTTGGTTTCTGTGAATCTCCATTAAACTTGAACTTTAGGAAAGTTTTTTTTTTTAAATATATAAATGTCAGAATGTAAGTTTTGTTGTGTAAATATTACTGTTACAAAATAAAGATCTAGTGACACTGTGGAATCAGTATCTGAAATTGATTTACAGTAGCTGAATCTTGACAAATTTGTTTCAGAATGATGTTTTCAGGATTTGCTCTAATTTAGTGCTTAAGTAGTAATTGGGGGTCTTGCTTTTTTCTGCCTTTTTGAAACAAATGCATTCACATACTTTGCTCACTTTAGCTATTCCTCATTCCCGTTCCCACCCCCACCCCTCACCCCCTTCCATAACCATCCAAAGCATTGAGATTAGACTAAATCCTTTGCTGTTTTTGTTCCCTCAAAATCCTTACAACAGAAGCAGTTTCACAACTGTTTGGCTCCAAGTTTGCATAATTCCAAGTGAGACCAAGAGAAAACCACCAGAGGAATTGTGTGCACTTGTGTATGGATTTATCACTCTCCCTCTCTCCCTGTATGTGTGTGAGAGAGACAGACAGAGAGAGAGTGAGGGAGGCTACAGTACAGCATGTTGAAGGTTGGATTAAATTTCCATCTATACAACTCTTGCTAATCAACTCATCATCTCTTTTTCATTCCCTGTCCTCCATATTTCAGGAAGCAAATGCTTTCATTAGTGCAGAGAAGGTGGAGGATGTGACAGAGGAAAAGATAAGAGCTGAGTTCAACAAGGCCCCAGCCCATACTCCCACACATTGGGTGAGAAGGAGCTCTAGGTCTGCGGAAAAGGAGGAATTAGTGGTGAGTCTCCTGCAATGCTTCATCTATCCATCAGAGGGAGACAAAGTCTTTAATATACACATAATAATGACTATAGAATACAAAACTCCCTTGACTTTTATTTTAGCCTTTTTTTATGTTTGTTGAGTCAATAACATGAAAAGAATATTCTTTTAGGGTACAAACTACAGAAAAACGAACGCTGCAATGGAGATGAGACTGATAAACAGAGATTCCTTCTGGGCACGTGCAGAGGTATGCCAAAGTACTTTATTCTATTTGTGTGGCTAAATGAATTTCATGAGAGATATTGAAGGGAGTTACTGTTTGAGTTAAAAATGAAGTGAAAATACAGTGTCGTTTTTGTACCGTGACCTTTATTTTATGTGTCTATATCAGCGTGAGGAAGAACAAAGGAAAGAAGAGGAGAGGAGAAGAGCGGCCGAGGAGAGACGGCGCCTTGAAAGGGAAAGGATTCTGAAAGAACGACGGGATGAAGAGGAGAGGGACAGAAAAATGAATGAGAAACTGCAACTGATCGAGGAGCAGAGGTTAAAACAAAAATCATTGCTAATCCTTGCTAGTCAATGCTCGATGACATTAATATGGTGCTGATGTAATTGTTTTTTATGTCTTGCAGAAGGAAAGAGGCAGAGCAGGAAGAGGAGCTGCGCAGAAAGGAGAAAGTGAAATGGGTGGGTTTTCTAAATTCTTGCTAGAATTTAGAAATCGCTTGAAACAGCAAGAAAGGAAGGTTCACCGAATATGGAGTTTTCAATTTTTAGCTCAACACCAGAAAGTGAGGAAAGGGGGAAAAAAGCGGCCCTATGTTAAGATTGAAAGGGGTTTAAAGAGTTTGCCTTCGGCCTTTACTTGAGGATGCTTACGAAATGTTTGTGTTTGGAAGAGGAGAGGGTAATGGCGCGTTTGCAGATGTGAAAAGCTGAAAAGTACGAGCTTTTTGTCAGCAGCTGTTGTTGGGTGGGCATTAATTGTAGCTCGAGATCTGAGTTTCACATTGTCTGATGCCTCAAGTGTTGTGTCTTCTAGTTATTTTCTACTAGTCTTACCTTCATGAAGAGATAAAAGCTTTGAAATGTTTGTTTGAAGCTTTGTCCCTCTGCAACTCCTGCTGGTCTTGAAGTGGAAGTGCTTCATTGTCTTAGTCGTACACAGCTGCGCAGGCATGCCTGCAGAGGCTTGCGCGCTTTCCACTCTTTTGCTGCTGGAGCTCACCCTACTCAGGGTTGCTTATTCTTTTCCCACTTTATTCCTTAGATTTTAACTTAAGATAATTACTTATTGACATAAAATTCTCACTTTTGCAAACTCTAGTCCCTCAAGCTCTATGAGCTCTGTGAGCTGGGCCCTTACAGCGAGTATCTAAATGTGATTGCAGCTGTGTTTTTGCACTGATAGGAGCAGCAGCAGAGGGAGCACGAGGAAGATATGAGGGCTTGTCTCAGAAGGAGCGAATCCATAGAGAAAGCGGCGGTAAGTGATTCTTCTGCTAATGTAAAGCCGCATCTAGTGTCACTAAATGTTGCACTGAAGTAGCACTTTGTCACAGACCTGAATGTAGCACGTTTGCCACTACACTACTGGACTTGAAAAAGTGAGTGGAAACAGCTTAAATATTTAAAATGCTTACTGTATGTCACTTGATTTGCAGGAGGCAGCCGCACTAGTATCCCAACGCTCCATGAACCCCAGGGAGTTCTTTCGGCAGCTGTCATCATCATCATCACAAAGTCCCACCAGCCCTGGATCCTCCCGCGCTGGTAAGAGCTTCAAAAGAAAGCGATTCTATCATGTCTTCGCTTGAAGTAGCAGACGTGGGTTATTCAAACACAAGGATCAGCCCTGGATTGCAGTGCATCCGCTTTCAAGTTTTGTTTGTTATAAAACTGTGTTTTCATTTTTTTACCTTCTAACACCAGTTTTCTTGCTATCCAGGCAAACCGTTCAGACGATACCAGCGGAGCCTGACAGACACGGCCTTCATCTTCTCTAAAGCAGAAGAGAGTGCAGCATCCTCCCCTCGCAGTTCTCCCCTGGTCTCCCCCTTTTCCCGGGCTCCTCCCTCCCCCATTTACCGTGCCGTGTCTCCCCCCGCAAGCCCTAACTTCTGCCTGGCTGCGGCTCCGCAAAGGCCCAGAGCTCCCACATCACCCCCTGTATCTCCTCGTCGCCGTGCCCCTCCAGTTTCACCCCTGCCGAGCATTCCACAAACTAACAGCCAAGCTCAAGCTACAGCTGAACCCAAAACTACATCTCCAACACAACCTTCTGCACCTCCAGCATCCCCTAGTCTTTTGGTTTCTTTCTCCCCCTGCTTGGCAGATATCAACCCCTGTGAGTCACTTTCAGAGGCCCTGCCTGCCTCGCCCCCAAATATTCAAACCCAGCCTGACGAATCAGATTTGCACTTCAAGCCTGTTCTGCCTTCACAGGCTCCAGCAGCTCCTCTTGCTGAGACTCCACAGCCAAATGGTGGTAGGGTGTCACTTGATACAATTATATTTAATTCTAATTATACAGTAAATTTTCTGAAGTAAAATACTGACAAGACATGAAGAAAATTTAGAAAAGATGCAACGTTAAGAGGAGAACATTACTCTGCTTAACACGTGTTCGTTCTTCAAAGTCACTCAACTATCTTAGATGCTTATTGCCAAAGCTGCTTCTCATACTGCTGACCATGTAAATCAGGCCAGCGAGTGTTTACCAGTGGCTTGTTATGACACGATGATGACACAGCCTTTATGTGCACTTTCAAAACAAGCACGCTTATTAAATATTCTGTTGTTGGGTTTTTTTGTGCATTTATAGCTGTGTAATTTTCTAATCCACAGACCTCAACACAGCCAGTCATGTGCACACTGAGCTGGTCTCAGACACTGGCTACAAAGTACAGGCTGTACTTGTGGAGGAGGACGAGGAAGAGGATATGGAGGAGCAGGAGGAAGATAATCCTGAAACAAAATCAGAGCCTTGTGCTGTCACCACAGAACCAGCCCTGATAGAATTAGAGGAAGAAGAAGAAAAGGAAGAAGAAGAGGAAGAAGAAGAACCGGAGGAGCATGAGAAGGAGGACACGGAGGAGGAGGAGGAGGTGATGGAAGAATTAAACTGGGAAACTGAGCCTGCATCAGTGGAGGAACCAGTTGAAATAGAAAGGGATGAAGAGCAGACAAAGGAAAATGGAGAGAAGAATAATCAGTCAGAAGACAGTCGGCCCACTGCAGAGCCTGCTGAGTTTTCAGAGAAAGAGGAAGACTCAGCAGTTGCAGGTAGAGCTCATCTTCGTGTAGCAACTTTTTTTTAAGGTGCATTGTTACAGTGTCATTCTTTTTAAATGGCATGCTGCAGTTTTCTCAAAGATGATACATCATAAGCTGCCATTAACAAACCAATCTTTTAGATGCCGAACCAGTCTGTCAAGAAATCGAACACGAGACAGTAATCCTGTCAAGCAATGGGATCACACCGGAAGATGACACAGCGGAGCGTAATGGCATAGGTCTGGCAACAAATGACAGTTCCAACAATACTTTTTATTAGTGATAATTACATAAATGCATTTGTTCTCTGTGCTGGCTGGACTGATAAGTACTTTTTACGCTGGTCTTCCTCAGTGCGATGTATGAATCCATGTGACACAGAATTCACTTCAGAGCTGACTACGTGCTACAGTCTCCATGGCGCTGCAGAGGAGGATGACATCAATGAAGATGAGGAGCAAGAGATCTCAGAAAATGGACAAGAGGTGTTTTAGATACATAGACAATAATGTTGCTTATAAATTGTCCAAAACCCACAAAAATCTATTCTTATTTAAAATCTTTTTTTTTTTTTAATACTTGGATGTCAGACATCTCTGACACACATCTGTCTATCGATCTGAAAATCATCATCAAAATACTTGTTAGCAGAATAAATTCACGGAAGAGTTCAACTTTTTTATTTGAGTTAAAAAAAAAACACATTTTTAAAATGAGAATTCATATCAGAAAGTTTTCATGAAAGTTCATGAGAAAGATTTTTTTTTTTTTGCTTTATTCAATCTTTTGAATTGTAGTTAAACATTAAATATATTTCCTGATTATAGCCTTCCTCTGACTCCGTTTTCCTCTCCACTTCAGGTTTTAGCTGAGCGACAAATATGCGTCCGAGCTCTTTACGACTACCAGGCAGGTAAGCTGCCACTCAGAGGATAATCGGCATGCATGGGAACATAAAGTGCCTCCATTTACAATAATTACACTGTGATTATCGGATCTTCACCGTGTTATTTTGTTGTTCTCACAGAGGACGAGTCTGAGATCTCCTTTGAACCGGGTGACATCATCACGGACGTGGAGACGGTGGACAAAGCCTGGTGGAGGGGATGGAGCAAAGATGGACGTCAGGGCTTATTTCCTGCCAATTACGTGGAAACCATATAGTCAGGCAGAGACACACTAGGACAAAGATACATACACACACAGACGCACTCAGGGACACCATCTTCCCTCACGTTAATGCACGTTTTTTTTTAACTTAATCCTCCCACTGAAACTTTGTACTCTCTATTTTGTTGGAAGAATAAAGGAACATGTGAATCCCTGTTTTGTAGGGAGCAAAAAAGAAAAGTGTAACTCTCGATTTTGATGTTTTTGAGAAAAACAAAAATTCTCACAAGTATGCAGAAATTACCCAGCCTCATTTTCTTGGATAAAATAGAGAAGACCTTCTCTTACACCAAAATAACTTATTTCCTTTTGAGATGCAGTTGAAATGTTGGTGGGAGAGATCAGATCACAATGACAAATGATCACAAACTTTTTTTCCTCCCCCCCCTTTTTTTTTTCAAAGAAACACAAACAGATTTTTATAGTGTATAGTCTTCCTTTTGATCCACACATATAACAAGCATTCCACTCTGCTCGCCATTTGTATACATGTATCAGACATCAGCTTATAATCATCTTCCTGAATTTCTTGAGTTATTTTGTAGCATTTGTTTCTGAAAGTCTCACCGCACAGTTAAATTACCCAAACCAGAACAGAAGTATAACGAACGGTAAAAACCCCCCCAAAAAACTACATTTTAAATCGGGCTATATTTTGTTCATATGGTGATATCCTTCCATGCTTTTTGTGATTATATCTTATCTTTGTTCCCCCTTAGATATTAACAAATTATTGCATTATATCAACAGAAAAGATGATCCGAGACATCTTCCTGTTTTAATCCTCTTTAATCTCATTATACTCTGCATTGTATATAATAATGTAAAAAAAGTCCTTTTCTATCCTTGGTTTATATGTTCGTATGTTGTATGCTTGTTTAATGGTCTGCTTTTTTTTTTTGTATTTACTCCAAACTTACATTTACAAACAAAACTGTTTTACAAAGTTTGTGTCCTGCATTATTCTTCTTTTTTGCTGTTTCCAACAACCAAACTAAATACAGTGGATTTTCTCTTTATTGTTAACTCTTACTTCCTTTGAACTAGCATTGACATATAGCACTTAGAATATTGCAAAGCTAAAGGCTGCCGCTCTGTGCTTGTTTTAAGTATCGGGAAAGAGAAATGCAGCAATACGGTGCTTAGTCAAGGTTAACATAACCACGTATTGCTC